>JZLH01S0459168.1:6018-23346 GCA_001188425.1 Eucidaris tribuloides | reverse complement strand
AAAAAAAAATATTGTCGGTTGCCGTGTGTTTGAATTATTCGTGTTGCTGTCAGTGATGGTGAAAAAAAAAAACAGCGTGTCTCAAAAGTAATTGTGCAAGTGAAAAGCACCCTCTTTGGCAAGTAAAAAGTATTGTTGTGACATGTTTACATCACCGTCAAGAGCACAGTCTGAGCTTTCAAATACTGCTTGTTCTGTTAAATTTGCTAGTTTAAATCTTGAGTTATGTGTAGTTAATAACGACGACAGGGTAAAATCACAATTGTTCTACTTTTACTACAGTCAAGGATATCACCTGCCAACTGTTCCTATTAAATAGGAGTATTCCTATTTTGGGGAAAAGAAAAGAGCCGTTTGAATCATTTTGTTCCTATGTTTATACAAATTTGTCTGTAGTAATGTATAGGAAATTCAGAAATGCTCTTATTTTTAATATTTTTTTTTTTTTGGGGGGGGGAGAATTCGTCCCTATTTCATAGCTTTCAGGGTTGACAGGTATGTAATAAAAGTGATACAATGTGATTTTACCCTTTTGTTGTTCAGCTAGTATCTCAAGCAAGGTGAACAAAAATGGCATTTGAAAGTTTATACTATGCACTTGAAATTGATGTAAGCATCAGTCACAACCAAATTTTCTTATTGAAAAATAAGCGTTTTTGTCTTGCACAATTTTTGTTGAGACGTGCTGTAGAGTTCCTTTATAGAAGATTTATGGGAACCTGTGATTTGAACGCCATTTTGTTTCCACCATTATCTAACATTTCTATTGACTTCCAAAGAGCAGCTGAATGTTCTAAATAGAAAGAGTTTGAACTCCGTTTTGTTTCCCTCATAACGGGTGGCACCACCGGGGGGGTGGGGGCAACCCTTACTGTTTTCAAAGTATTTAAAATGATGGGGATTTTTAATACTGTTTGTTGAAAACTTCGCCTCGGGCAAGCTTGTTGGATGCTGTTTGGCTAGTCAAAAAAAAATAGGCTGGCAAGATTTTCCCGACAATTCTACCCATCCTAAGATTTTACCTTGGCACCTCCCCTGCTCCGAAATCTATCTATGAAGGGACTCCGATAAAAGTTTAAAGACACTATATAACAGTGTGGAAGCCTTGTTTAAAAAATTGTGAAACCTTGCTTTGTGACACATCTGGTAGTGTTTGGATGGACAAATAAACACCCTAGAACACAAAAGTTTGGACAGTTATGCTGTCACTAGTACAATATGTGCAAATTCAAATTGGCACATTAATTTCCTATCCAGTGATAGGAAATTCTGCAACACAGCAGTCTATGGAGGAAAGCTGGAATGGTCTCTCAATGATATTTACTTTTTTAAAGCACTTACTGATCGTTTTAAACTGCAATTTTTTCAGGGCTTCATTTTTAGAGCATGTTAGAGACACTGGTAGCATGGGGAATCATGTAGCTCAGATTTTTTTAACTAGAAACACTGTTAAACAGTGGCTTTAACCCATGAAGCAACAATTGTGTGACCAGACCTGTACAATGTCTAAAAGGGTTTTGAAGTCCAGTGGGAATGGGGGGGGGGGGGGTGTGGGGGGCTCCATATATGGATGATAGGTAGGTATCACTATAATTTGAGTTTCTGAAACTGATTCTAGTGCATCAAAATTTCATTTCTGCAAGTCCCCAAATTCTGTCCCTTCTTGTGGCACATACATATATGTACCATGTGTGTTCTTGTGTGTGCATTGCATTGATGTGTGTGTGTGTTTGTATATGTGTGGTGTATGTGTGTGTGTGTGTGTGTGTATCATAGAGTCTTAAGTATCATATCTCTATGGTGTGTATATGTGTGGTGTATGTGTGCGTGTGCGTGTGTGTGTGCATGTGTGTGCGTGCACATGTGTGTGTGTGTATTAAAGGGACGCGCCGCTCGTAATCCATGTACGTTTATTTACCTTACGCTTGCCCCTATAGCAAGGCAGTGCGTAACACCGAACTCTATGCTACGTATAGTGTAGAGTTCAGTGGTGCGTAACAACAATCGTGGAGCTGCGAACAGAATTGCCCACGAGGGTCAGTTGGGCTCACTGACCTAGTGGAGGTCAGTGGTTGGGCTTAGTTCGCCTTTCTTCGGGTGACTACGTGCTGCATAGGGAATTGCACACAATTCGTGCGCGCTCGTTTTCTGAAAGTATACGGGCATTCCCGAATATTACCCGAGTCGGGCCAGGTCCAAACGCCCACGACTTGCGACTTTACGGTCCCTTTAAAACTTTTGTTACATATAGATAACCACCGACTCTCCAAATTTTCCAGTTATAGGGCAGTGAATTGATTGGAAACAGCCTCTAGAAACAAACGGTTGAAAGATATACCAAAGATACACCAGCTGGAGAGTATTTCCTGGCTGGAAGGATTTATCTTGTAAGGAGAATCAAGCATGAACATATAAGGACTGAAGTTCTCTCGAGTCCCGAGAAAAATAATCCCATAGATAGCTACACAACAAATTTGTCTGTCACAAGGTATTCTGATGGAAGCTTAGTACGATAAAATGACTCGACTTTTGACTAGAACATTTTCTCTGTAGAATCCTTGCATAATTTTATTTGATTGTAGAATAGTTTTACCCCAAGTTGAGGACTACCCCCAATCATGTCATTTACCTTTAAAGGGCAGTGACATGATTGGGAGAAATAAAAAAATGCCTCTCCAACCAAACTGGTTGAAAGATTACCATGGATTCACCAACTGAAGTGTATCTCCTGGCTGGAAGGATTTATCTTGTAAGGAGAATCAAGCATGAACATATAAGGACTGAAGTTCTCTTGAGCCCCGAGAAAAATAATCCCATAGATAGCTACACAACAAATTTGTCTGTCACAAGGTATTCTGATGGAAGCTTAGTACGATAAAATTACTCGACTTTTGACTAGAAAATTTTCTCTGTAGAAGATTACAATGGATTCACCAACTGGAGTGTATCTCCTGGCTGGAAGAATAAATCAAGCATGAACATACTAGCATTGTGTTACTCTCAGTACCTGATAGAATTGGATGCCATAGAGAGCTATACACATAGATTTGGGCATACAGATGGCAGTTACTTTAGAATGAGTCAACTTTTGATTACAGTTTTTTTCACAGCAGAATCCTTGCACAGTCTACTTGATTCTAGAATAGTTTTAGCCCAAGTTTAAGACTACCCCCAATCATGTCATTTAACATATACCATCTCTGAGGAAAAATACCAAATGCAGTGTGTGTGAGTAAGCGAGGAAGTGTGTGGCGTATATACAGGGTATGTGTTATCATTTAAAACATTTTTCTTGGCAAAAATGCCAACTATAAACTATAATATGAGTAACCTAATACATTACAGACATCGGTAGCATATCTATGACACACTAGTAGCATGTCTATGACAACGCAATGTGATATTTTATGCAGGTTTAAAATAACTCTAGTCCTGACGTCATTTGTACATGTACTTATCCTTTCTATATTTAGACCACAATATGACTATCAATTACTGGCGATATGCTCCTAGCCCCCAAGGGGTTATCCCAAAATAATATAATTCTTTTTTTTTTGTAACTTCCTGCACTTGTTTGCATTTATTTTTAAAAACTCATTTATAGCAGTGAAGGATAAAAACCATCACATTTAGAAATACTGGTACAAAAGCAAATACACATTGTACTTGAAGTTATCTAAATGGTTGATGAGGGGGGGGGGGAATTACCATTATTGTACTAGTGTGTTTCTCTTGATGATTAAATTAAACATTTTAAAAATCATTTCTTCCTTATGGAATTACATAAACTTAAAGGTAAGGTCCACCCTGACATCAAGTTGGTTTAATAAATGCAGAACAATGAAACATATTAATGAAAGTTTGGTGAAAATCCACCAAAGAATGGCGGAGTTATGAACTTTCAAAGTTTTAAATTTGTGACGTCACATGCAAGCAGCTCCCCCATTGTCATGTAATATAAATTCCATAAAGTGCCATTTTCTCAAGAAAATTGAAAATTATGTTACCTGTGCATTCAATATATAATAAAGAAACATTATTTCTTACATGCTTCTATGGAAGCAAAACGTTTAATTAACATGAACCAATAAAAAAGAAACAATTTATTGAATTAATATCACATGACATACGGGGAGCTGCTCGTATATGACATCACAAAATTAAAACTTTGAAAGTTCATAACTATGCCATTCTTTGGTGAGTTTTTGCAAGACTTTAATTTATATTTTTCTCTCATTGTTCTGCTTTTATGAAAACAACTCTACGTCAGGGTGGACCTTGCCTTTAATTCTCCAGTAATATGTTTAAAGTACTTAATAAATTACTTATTATCACTTGTTGCAGTCATGACAAAACTTCAAAGATTATTTCCTCTTTGGAAAGTTGAATAAATTTATCCCTCCTATACTACATATAAAATATATTTTTGCAGTGGTGAAGATATATCAGGAATTTTGCAACAAAGAAAAGCAACAAAAGATTTCTTTTCCTGAAACGTTTGTACAAGCCACTGGAAAACAATAAAATTGTGGAAATAAACTCTTATTTTTCCTATCAAAACATTACACCTGTATGTGAAAATGTATATTGCATGTATAGCAACATATTTGAATTGAATACACATAACTACAATTAATTCATTACTTTTAATTCTGTGCTACAGTTAGTAACATATTTGAACTGAATGCACATAACTACAATTAATTCGTCACTTTTAATTCTGTGCTACCAAACCTCCAAAATTCGATTCTCTACCAGAAATGTATTTGCTATATGTTCCTATTTCCCAGGTTTAACAGATCATATACAGATACACATTACAAGGAAGAAAAGAGACAGTATTTAATGAATGCAAGAGATTATTCAGAGAGGTAAACAGTGATGTAATATATTTTTTATATGACTCTCTCTGTATATTTACGATCACAAACTGCTGATCTATAATTTTTCTCTGCAAGCTTGTCAGAAAAAAATGAACCAGTGGAATTCAAACCCGTTATGTACTTCTTTCCAGGCAGCGACTTTACTGGAGGTAGTCCGGTGGTAGTGTCACTGCTAAAAAAAAGTATTTCTTTGTATCCATGGAAATGCCCTAAATTGTTGCATTTATTTCAAGTGTTTTGAGGAGAGTGAATATTGTCCCCCTCAGGCTTGAATGCACCCCAAGTAATGACCCATAATATTGAGGCAATGGTACAGTAGGTAATAAACCACCCACCTTACAGGGAAATGCTGGATAACGACAGATGTACAATATTAGAGCTCCAGTAGTGTTTTGGTAAATGGTAAAAAATGAAATTCTTTGAAATTATGATTTTGATAGATAGACCTATGATTTATCAGTTCCCTGAAAATTGCTCGCTCTGAAAATCTATTTTTTTGTAAAATTACTCAAAATGTAAAATATCAGGGTGGGGGGGGGGACCGTCAACATTCCCCATCGGTAATGTACATACCACTAGATGTTCTGTAATTGAAACATCCAAATTTGTCACTTTAAATAATTTTCACTAGGTTGGATCAAGCATTACCCTCAATAAACAGGTTCATAGCATACCTCAAGATAATGATACACGACACCAATAAATTCACACACAGCACAATTTCTGGTTTATTTCAATCACTTAAATATATTTCTCTTTATTTAATCACTGTTCAGACACCATGCAATCTACTTCTCGGTACAACAATATCAAGTTTGCTTCTCAGGAACCAAAAAGAGGAATTTCACTGTAAAAGTGTCACAATTTGATGGGTATGCCTCCGCTTCCGCCCTCTCTAAGCTTATGTCCCGTGTCACTCATAGTGTTACACTTGCAGTACCTGACAATACATTTGACCTTGACGTTTGACCTTAAACTCCACAAATTTGTTCAAAGTCCGATGAGAATTTCACCACTACTACTAGTAATTACAATTTAGGTGATATTTAAGATCAGTTTAATCCTAATCCCACCATTCTTGTTACTGGGATAACTAGCAAGATCGGATTAAGTGTCTCTTAAATTTTGACATATTGACTAAGTAAATCAAAACATTTATTTCAGCATCACAATCAGCACATGTCCAAAATTTGATTTAAAGGCAGGGTATATCATTTTGCATGCCTAGAAATTAACACTGTGTAAAAACAGTGGTATATACATGTAGAAAAAAATATCATTTAAGGACCTATAACAAAGTATAGGAACTAGAAATTCAGTTTTTAGTGGAATCATAGTGACCATCAGACTTTGATTTGAATTATTGTCTTATAGAGACAAAAACTCCTAGCAAAGAACACGCACTTACTTGACAGATTGTTTAAGGGGTATTTTTCGAATGCTATGTAAGTGCTGATCTTAAAGGTCAGTGGCATGATTGGGAACACTTGAAAATGCCTCAAGAACCAAATGAGTTGAGATATATACCAACTATACACCAGCTGGAGTGGATCTTTCAGCTCGAAGGATTTGTCTCTAATTTGTTTACTTATGGAGAATCAAGTATGAACATTAATTCTATTGGGGCACGATAAAAATAAGACCCATAGAGAGCCACACAGCAGGTTTGCTCGACACGAGAGATATTGGCCTTAGTTATTTTAAAGTGAGTCAACGTTTGACTATAAAATTTCCACAGGAGTATCCTTGCATATTTTACTTAATTCTAGAGCAGTTTCAGCCCAAGTTGAGGACTACCCCCAATCATGTCATTTACCTTTAAGATTTCACAGATATGTCCATCATACGTAGTCTAAGGGCATGTTTTGTTGTGCTATGGGAGGAGTGCAAATAGGATTCCCTGCCTTTAAATCTCATCAGGGGAATTTTAAGTTAAGAGCAGAAATGATGATGTAAAACTGGTTCAGAAATATGCAGAGTCAATAGCCAAACCGTAACTAAGTGCAATTGCAGCTCTCCTATTGGTAAAAACAACCAGCTGCAATGAACGCGCTGCACCTGGTTCTACCATTGTCCACACATATTTCTGAACCAGAGTGACATCACAATCAGGATTCTCAATATCTGACAACAAAATTGAAGAATGTGACGATGGATAGACGGACGGACACACAAAAACTAGGAAAATGATTTTTCTACCACTTTCATTGTTAAGAAACAGAAAGTACAGTTAGAATTCATATACGGTATACGCCATATATTTCGCGTCCATATATTTTCGCGATTTTGCTTCAAGACGGGAAATTCCCGAGAGTATATTTTCGTGATTTTATTGTAATTAGCATTCACTTTGTACAGAAATGTCTGGAAGTGAAAATTTTTGCGTTCAGTAAGTAGCGAAATTCGCGAAAATAAAACCGCGAAATATTCAGCGTATACAGTATTGCAGCAGGGAGAACCCCCACCCCACCCCATCCCCACGATAACATAAGAAACCACATTAAATAATTTCTGTTTACATAGTAGATTTCTTCTGAATGTACATGTACATCACATTATTAAAACATTCCTGTATTTAGTATCAAAAAATAGTCTCCTGACATTAAAACTTTGCAGCAAATTGCCTACAAGAAAAAAATAAATTGGTAACAAGATCTCACATCTTTCACTTGAAATCAACTAACTAAAATTCAAACTATTCACAGTAAATGCAATCGCCATGCTGACAAGATGCACAAAAAAAGAGAAGTGTACACTAAACTGAAATGAACAACCTGTAATATTACAATAAAACAATAATTTACACAAATACAACTCTAACATAATAAAAAAATTACACATCTTGCCAAATATCAATGTATTGTACAATATGCAAACTAAGAATTTGGCCAGTTTCCGAAACATTTGAAAAATGTGTCTTGCTTATCTTCACACCAAGATTAATATGTGTGCCAGATTTCTTGAGCATTGCTTTCACCCAGACCTGTCACAAACTGATCACTTTATTTTCAAGAATCACACTATCTTTACCTTTTTAATGCATTTTTGGCTAAATTTACTCAATTAACAGGAAAGTGTGAATTCTGTCGCTATGATGACAGGACGTTCACAGAATAAAAACATTGGCCACCGTTGACTGACTTGAGAAGTAGTGAATATTGCCATCAAACTTCAAGTTTGACAATTTTCTTGTGAATTTAAATCACAATGATATTGGATGGCATATATTCTGTGGACACTGAACAGTATTCTACTCCTTATGAAAATACTGGACTCGTCTGCGATATGTCCAAAATTCATCACAAGTCATGTAATATTGTGTTGTATCCAACTAAACGCCATCCAATATCATACATATATCTAACGGTGCAAAGCAACTAAAGGCAACTTTTCAACCTCAACTGTCTATTCTTGCAAACAAGAAATTGAAGCATACTTGTATATCTCGGCTAATTGAATCGTGGGGCATGTACAGTGTAGCATGAAACTTTCACCAGAGACAATTTCTGGGGTACATGATAAAATCTTCAGTTAGTGCAATTACACCATTGATTTTTAAGATAGAAAAACAAACTTTGGTTCAATAACCCACAGTTTTTCTCTGGTCAAGTTTTAGGCGGCAGGGCCCCAAGGGTACGAGCAGGACCCATAACACCCCCAGTTCCCAGGGATAGAGCACACTGTCATGCTTGGGTGCATGTTAACACTGCATCCCTTTCCCCACTCAATGCTTTAATAGACTATTGTTATACCTGGGAAACATTGATGCCAGCAGCCCAGCACACATGGCAAATGAGATATATTTTCAATGTGTTTGTTAGTTTATTCTGTTGTTGCTATTTTGCACTTAATCCGGTTAGAATATAGTCTACGTCAAATATTAAGGTCCCCCTTTTTTAGATGGTAGAAAAATCAAAGATACTTTGTTACGTCAAACACTGAGGTCCGCGTCATTGTTGGTGGAAAAATCAAAGATACTTTGTTGGAGTTGAATTAATTATTCAAGATCCGATGCACGTTATCCGTATTACCAGCCATTAAATCAATATTTGTCCAGATGACCACGAAACAAAAAATACAGCTTTTGTGCGATGTCATCACTTAACTAGATCACCAGTTAGTGCATGTGAACACAAAATCCTGCATTTAGGAAATCTATCAAAATCTTGATTCTCTTGAAATGACATCAAGGTCATGCCCTATATTTTTTTTCTCTGTTTTGTTTTGTTTTTTAGAATCCCAGGACAATGGATTTAACATATAGGTCAGTGGCACTCAACGTGTCACCGAAACCTATTGTTTTAGAAAAAAAAACTCACAAAAATTGTCCATGTGGTCTGTGATGTAATAATTATGTGGTCGCAGAATCAATACTTTGTTGATTTGAATATAATCTCTTAAAGAATGCACTGCAACGCCAATATGCAAGGTCACATGATGCATATGACAAAGTACTCTAACAGGGTTGTCATGGCAACAGCATCACACCTTGTGGGAGGGGCTTGTTTGATCTGCTTGTCAATCAAAGAAACATTTCTACTTCAGTTGAAGGGCAGTGACATGATTGAAAGAAATAAACGATGGCTGTAGAACCAAACTGGTTGAAAGATATGTGACCGCCCAGCTCCAAACCAACAAAAAGTCACAGATTAACATTATTTGTAATATGTGTCATTTGGGTTGACCAACTCAAATTTTTTAAAGTTTATTTCATCTGAAAGAGTGAGTTTTTTTTTTCTCTGCATGCTGTCAAAATTTGGTGGCTTAAAACAAATCCAAAACTGAGATATTGGCAGATTTTCTGGACCACATTTTGTTCGGACAAGTGCTTCCACATGGCCCCTCTGATTGAACGTAATATTTAAATCCTCTTTTCTCCCTTTTCTGTGAAACTGTACCTTTTAATTCTCTCTTATTTCAATCACTTTTTAAATGGGTTTGGATGGTTCAATCTAAACAAGTTATATATCATTTTAAAGGAAGTCAAAGAAATTGTTAACTTTTTCTGTTCAAGAGACACCTGAATTTGCTGTTTTTTGTTCCAATGCATCCCCAAAAGGCTGCTCCAGAGTCCAGAGCATCATACAGCAGTTTCACCCGGTTCTGGCCCGGAAGCTACCCCTCACTCAAAATCTCTTCTTGTTATTAGTTCTTGTTCTGTGACAAAGACATACATGCTTCTACCCCTAAACTTGGCCTGGCTGCTATGTACCAACCCCATTTGTAATTCAAAGTGCACTAAAGTTATTACATCATGATTTTGAAATAAATAAACCAAACACATGCAAATGGTAAATGATACATTTCCAGAGTTTAATTCGATATCTTTGTTGAATTTTCTGGTGGTGTTGGTGTTTTCTTTTTTCTTTTTAAATCTTACATGCTTGAACAATTTTCGCATACATATCCCAATTAAATTACATGTACCATCTTTTAAAATCCTTCAAAGCAAAACTAATGTCGTCTGCTTCTGACACAAGATTACGTTGATCAAATCTGGATTTTCTGTGAAATGCTTACTTGCACACTTATTATTAACATGTTCCCTAGAAACCTGTGCACTGTACAAGTCCGACCTTGCACACATTTAACAATTACCATATTAAAATTCTTTTTCAATAATAACAGTGTCATCTGCTTTCTACACATAATTACATTGATCAAATCTCAAGCACTCTAAATTTTCTGTGAAATGCGTACATACAAGCACACTTCCCATTAACACATTTTTCTACAAACCTGTGCACTGTACAAGTACAAAATTTGTTAATTACACCAAAAAAACATAGAAATATTTAAAGTCCTTTTTACACTTTTACACATATTCTTCAATTAATTTGCATCCTTATACCTGTTATAATTTTTCTCTACATCAAAAAAGTAGACCATATGATTGCGTTCCAGATTATGCACGATTACATTGTCACAAGAAATTGCAAAACGGAGGATGTAAAAAGTGACAAAATGATTATCTTACAAGAAGGAATTTAACACACATGATATCCACATGATAAAGTCTACATTCAGTCATGTACAGAATTTGTATGGAAGCTAAATACATGTAGTTGCCTAGCTTCGAATTCCCACTACACTATATATCTGAACAATTTGCTTTATATATACATATATATCCCTTTGCATTTGCCACATTCTCATTTGCAGTGTATGAATGTAGATGTTCGAGTTAGGGAGAAAATTGAGAGAAAAAGGGGGATGGGAAGATAGGTTGAGGGGTAGGGTAGTGAAATTGGCGGGGGGGGGGGAGGAAAGAAGTGTCCCACGTCAAACCCTCAATCCAATTTTTGAATTCTACTAATATTTCAAAAGGAAATCTACATCACATCAGATTTTAAGAGAAATTTGGACGGTCAAGGAATATCAAAATTTATGCTTTAAATATTAACTTTGGGTTTGTTCATGGCTTTAAAAAATGTACAAACTTCACATTTATTTCACGTGACAATAGGATAAGTCAATAATAGCTTGATGAAGATTATTATTATCTATCCATCTGAATTTCAATTGAAATTTAATGGGAATACCTTATCAGAAAGCTGTACAATTTATCCATCCATCTACATGTACTGTATCTGTCTATCTATCTATCTGTCTATCTATCTATCTATCTATCTATCAATCTTTCTCTATCTATCCATCTATCAGCTGAATATACACATAGTAGCTGCACTATATAAATTTATGTTTATGTTTTATCTACATGTATCTATTCATCTACATGTATCTATCTATCGATCAATCTGTCTTTCTCCATCAATCTTTCTGTCTATTGTATCTATCTATCAATACATCTGGTTGTTTCTGTCTATGTTGATGTAGATTACTCAATGTTGTAGAAGCATGTATTTTATATCTTTCTTTGTGTATTCATTTATTCGTTCATTTCTCTTTTATTTTTCTCAATTTGGCCGTTCTCATATATTTACAAATGAAGACTTCAAGTGCTGTTGGCGATATTCACCTCAACTTGCCAATATATTCAGGTTTTGAGTACGCAGCTGTCTCCAGCATCCCTCAGATCTTTGAGGAGTGGGACAAATCTTTAGTAAGGCATGGGAGCAACAATCAATATAGTGATGAAGGGTTGTATATAGCTATTGTTAAGTTTTACATGCATACTAAAGACACATTTTAACAGCGTGGAATTTCTGAAGGTGTGCTATAACTGTATTTAACACTCTGAATACCATGGCATCAAAACTCCATGGACAATGCGTATGTAAAACCTTCATAAGGGTTTATGGGATTTACCATGGCCCATGGGTGTGGCTCTTGGTCTCCGAATTGGTTGAAGATTGAATGTCCTTTCTGTTAACTCTTAACACAGGGCTCCACACTAACTTTTTCTCCATACTTGCACTCTAGGCAAGTGAAATTAGCACTTTCAGATTTTTACTTGCCCGAATGAAAAATATACTTGCCCGAAAAAAAGCAATAATCAAAAACATTGAAAATGATTTCTCACTTATTTTAACCAATAAGGCCTTTTTATAGCATTGGATATTTGTTATTCCAATTCAGGGGGATGCATAAGGTATGATTTATGAATTTAAAGAGTCATAAATGTACGTGCATTGAACAAAATAATGATGAAAATGATGATGGAATTAATAATGTCAGTTAACCAAACATAATATTTTAGACATATTTTGTTTGTTTTTGGTAAGACTTCAGACATGTTATTGCTCATTTTGTGATCAAAATTTTACTTCCCAAATGGGCAAGTATATTTTAACGTTTGACTCTTTACTTGCCCAACATGAAATTTTACTTGCCCCGGGCAAGCGGGCAACTGCTAGTGTCGAGCCCTGCTTAACATACCAAAGTCGCAGATCTTCCCCAAATATCTGGCATATTAACCCGTTGGCTACGGGAACCGGATGTGCCCTGTGTTAACTCTATGGGATTTTCAGAATCTCGGAGGCAATGGGTTAAGAGTTAATCTACTCCTTTTCATCATACAGTTTCTATGTGAGAGGAAAAGACACACACACACACACACATTTTTTTTTTTAGAAAACCCACGTGCAAGACGGACATGGGGAAACTGAATGATCTCTCGGGAACCATCCAGATACACAGGAGAAACGGAACTACTTTCGCACTTTGCACATAAATGCACCATTGCATATCGGTCAGATGAATAGAAGATCGAATTGGAGGGGGGGATAAGGGTTTATATCAAGCGTCACGACAAAAGAAAGCAAAAACATAAGCCTCACTTAACTACCTAGATGGTTCACTTTTGTATTGATTAGATGGGGGATAAGGGTTTTATATCAAGTCTCATGACAAAAGGAAGCAAAGACAAGTAACCTTCACTAAACTACCAAGATGGTTCACTTTTGTATTGACTGGATGGGGATAAGGGTTTTATATCAAGCCTTATGACAAAAGAAAGTAAAAACAAGTAACTTTCAATGAACTATCTACATGGTTCACTTTTGAATTGATTATTGGGAGCTTTCTCTGAATCTAAACAATATACTCAGCAGTGTGCAAAAACAGCATGAGCCCTACTTGCTCATTCAAGTGTTGAGCGGCTCAAGAAAGTAATCATTAAAACTAGGCACCGAAATCGATGGGCATTAAATGTCTGGTGAACCACCCACGCAACCTTTTGTTCTTCCATTCACAGGTCCGTCCAATCAGATTCCTTTCTCACTTGCCAATCTATTTTGACCACTCCCCCATCTTAGACAGAGTTCTGTAACAGCTACTGGGATGAATAGTTTGTACTTGTTTATTTTTATTCTTTTAACCCTTTGGGGACGACGGGCTTGTACAGAACATCACACACCTAAAGATGATATTCGCCTTCCATATTGGTCCAAAATATGTATTTTATGGGACAGAAGCATTGGGAAATATAACCTTTAGTTTGAGTGAAAAGGTTATCACATTTTCTGGGCTTCTGTGGAAGAAATTCATCCCTGTGTGTGTGATGTACTGGGCTTCTGTACAAGCCCGTCGTCCCCAAAGGGTTAAGCTGTTGAAGATGATTTGATTTCAAAATAACACATACTCTCTACAGACCTAAGCCTGAGACTGAGACTGAGCCTGAGCCTTTCTAAGAATAACTGAACTTGAATATTGATTTCAATATAACGCATATTCTCCATAGACCCCAGACTGAGGTATATTTACAAGAATAACTGAATTTGATGATAATTATCAGTAAATAAATACCTGATATCTTAAGCTGATACACATAAAGCATACTGTAAGGTGTCATGAATTTCCACACAATATTTTCATACCCGCAAACCTCCCAAAATGAAAAATCTTACTGATACAGATCAACAATCTTCTTCTTAAAGGCAGTGGATCTCTTTTGCATGCCTAAAAATCAACATTATGTAAATACAATGGCATTTAATAGAAGAAAATGCCATCTGGGAACCTTCAGCAAAATATAGGAGCTAGAAACTCAGTTTTAGTGGAATTATAGTGACCGTTAGACTCTGATTTGAATTTTTTTCTTGTGAGAAAAAAATTCCTACAATAGAACGTACGCTAAACAGCTATTGTTTTTCTTTCCCATTTTTCAAATTCTAAGCAATTACTCTCCCCCAGATTTCACGGACAAGCCCTTCATCAAGAGTCTAAGGGCATGGGTTATCTTTTCCTGGTCTACTTGGATGTTTGCAAATGAGATCCACTGCCTTTAATACAAATTGAAGGTAAAAATCTTAGTGTGTCAAACCACATATTATCAGTATAGTCCCTATTCTTCAAAAAACCCTATTTTCATATCAAAAAATCATATTCTGTGTATTTGGACAATGAAAAATCTGAATAAATCTGATAAAATCTTACTAGTTAGCAGGTATGACATATAAAAGCAAGGCATCTCTTCTGCATGCCTAAAAATAATACACTGGTGTATACACTTCATGAAAGATTGCTGAAAAATTTGTTTGATCAGTATTCTACTGTCAACCCAGACATCAGAAAACAACATATCATCATTTTCATCCCTATTGAAAATTGTGTATAGCGACAAATTGTGATGTTTAAGTTATCAGGGAGCATGTAGCTGTTTACATCTTGAATTGTTTCTCAAAAACTGGAATAGTTTCATAGTGAGAAATTTTTCAGGCCACTGATACATCATACAAGTCTATCTAAAAACATTCTAGCAAAGAATTTCATTTGTGATCATGAACCAAAACTATTCTTGTGGTTTTAGAGCAGTTAAGAGTAACAAATTAGTTATCAATCTGCTTGAGTCAAGTCAACTTAAAATGACACACAACCTTCCTTTCTCATGGGAGCCTATTTCTAATCCACAATCTGCACTTAAAGGCAAGGTCCACCCTGACATCAAGTTGATTTTAATTTAAAAAAAATGAGTGAAACATATTAATGAAAGTTTGATGAAAATCCACCAAAGAGTAACAGAGTTATGAAGTTTCAAAGTTTTAATTTTGTGACGTCACATGCGAGCAGCTCCCCATATGTCATGTGATATAAATTCAATAAAGTGCCATATTCTTAGAAATTTGAAAATGATTTTACCTGTGCATTCAATATATTATCTGAAACATTATTTCATACAGCCTTCTGATGAAAAAACCCCCCAATCAATTATGAACCATTAAAAATGACAGTCTATGGAATTTATATCACATGACATATGGGGAGCTGCTCGCACGTGACGTCACAAATTTAAAACTTTAAAATTCCATAACTCTGTTATTCTTTGATGGATTTTCGTCAAACCTTCATTAATACGTTTCTCTCATTTTTCTGCTTTTATGATTTAAGCCAACTTGACCTCAGGGTGAACTTTGCCTTTAAATTACACTATTTGCTTTCCAAATTTGCTTAGCTACGATTCCATTATTTTCATTGTGCACATAGAGACAAGTCAAGTCACATTACATTCCCATCTCAAGTCAAATCAAGTCAAATCAAGTCAAAGAAAAATGTGACTTGGTCACTTGAGTCAGAGTCAGCAGAACTGTAATTTCTTACAACACTTTCGAGAAGTACTAATGGTGATGAAAAAAAAATAGGTATAATGTACTATCTAGATTTATTTACAATTTGTGTATTATGTACAATATACTGTAAAGGAGGCACAAACTTTACAAGGATACTGATGAATTGACTGTGAATAACTTTGTGGACAGGATAGACATATAATGTACAGACCCTCTTGGGAATTGATTCGAAGAGTAGCCACGATCAACTATACAGTGTGTCTCAAAAATAATTGTGCAAGTCAAAAGCGCCCTTGATTTGACCCTGACAGTGGGCCTTTAAAGTCCCTGCTGTCAATTATAAATAACTGATAAACTTGACATGGTGTTCTACAGATTTTACCAATCATCACATTTTAAAAGACATTCTTTGTTGTTGTTGCGATCTAAACTTGCAAGGTTTTCAGTACAAATATACACCCTAGATATGACGCCGGCACAACCACCGACGACACACACGGACTATATAAAACAAACATATATACATCAACGACACGGATAATACCCTTAATTACAAAAATAGATAAACAGATAAGACGGGGGACGCGATCTCGTTAGAAATTCTGCTGCCGTTTCCGTTTGACTTCCATCGCTTCGATGATGGGTCGTCGTTTCTCCTGATACCTTTTCCTCAGTTCCTCGATCTCGGCTTCCATCTGGGGGTCGAGGGCGGCCAGTCGCTCTCTCAGTTCATCTATAGGCAGCTGTTTCAACTGGTTGGTAAAACATAAATAACAACAATAACTTAGTAAACACCAGGAATGTATAAAGGGAAAAAGGACCGACCTAAAAAAACAATACTTACAAGTTTGCACCTTCATATTCGTGTGAAGAACACCATACAATAACACAACCTGTAAAAATTAGCCTTAAAAGCCAAGTTCACCCTGACGTCAAGTTGATCTCAATACAAGCAGAAAAAAGGAGAGAAAACTATTAATGAATGTTTGGCAAAAATCCATCAAAGAATGACAGAGTTATGAATTTTCAAAGTTTTAATTTGTGAGGTCACGTGCAAGTACCTCCCCCATTGTGATGTAATATTAATTCAATAAATTGCCACTTTTTATTGGTTCATGGTAAATTGATTTTTTTTTTTATAGAAGCATGTATGAAATGATGTTTCTAATTATATACTGAATGCTTAGGTAACATCATTTTCAATTTTTTGAGAAAATGTTTTTTTATGGAATTTATATTACACCACAATGGGGGAGCTGCTCGCACGTGACGTCACAAATTTAAAACTTTGAAAGTTCATAACTCTGCTATTCTTTGGTGGATTTTCTCCAAACTTTCATTAGTATGTTTCTTTCATTGTTCTGCTTTTATTACAGTCAACTTGACGTCAAGATGGACCTTGCCTTTAAATATTGTCCACTCATACAATCAAACCTGTCTATAGCGGCCACCCAAGGGAAACAGAAAAAGTAGCCACT
>JZLH01S0459024.1:0-19543 GCA_001188425.1 Eucidaris tribuloides | reverse complement strand
GCAGACTGTAAACCATTATGCATGAAATATTACAGAAAACACTATACTTTGCTACCTAATGATGCTCGCTTAAGTGTAACTCGGTATCCTGATACTGAGTTATAAATGATCCCTCTGTGTTCTGAAAGGCAAGGTTCACCTTAATTAACTTTGGCTTTATAAAAGCTCAGAACAATGAGCAGAACATATAGTGAAAGTAAGGCGAAAATCTCACCTCAAGAATAACAGGTTAAATTGAACCTTCAAAGTTTTATTTGTGGAGTCCATGCGACGCTCCTATGTCATGTGATATAAATTCCATAAAGTGCTTTTTCTCAAAATTGAAAATGATTTATTTGTGTTCAATATATTATTCAGAAACATTATTCCAACATCATGCAAATATGAAACACACCCATTCAGTATCACGAACATTAAAAAATTGCAATTTATGGAATTTTATTACATGATACTGGGAGCTGCTCGCATGTAGTCACAAAATTTAAACTTTGAAACTTCATACTCGTTATCTTGAGATTTCGCCAAACTTTTCACTAATATGTCTCTGTCATTGCGTTCTGCTGATTAAAACCAACTTGACGTCAGGGGGGACCTTTGCCTTTCATACGGTGTGATAATTAAAGGGTGAATCTAAAACACATCAACCCATTGAAACTAATAACACGCTATTCCGTCTGGGTTGATGGAGAATGCTGTTAAATCAAAATCTCCATAATGTTAGGGTTAATATCAACTGTAGCCTCTGATGCATTTATTATTGCCAGATATTTGTAAGTTTGGTCCATCGTACTTGCTAGTAGCATGCACACAGACTGTAGATTAAGATATTTGCGTATTTGTGTTTTTCTTCTTAAAGAAACTCAAAGTCCAGAAACAAAGCATTGTTTTTTTTTTTAATGTAAGCTTAGATTTTGATTATTTTATATTTCTAAGATAAAATTCCTTAGATGTGCAATTTTTAGTGAATCATTCGATTAAAATGATGTCTAACGTAGAAATGATTAAATTAGTTTATGAGGACATCGTTATTAAGTACTAGGCCCAGATTTTAAATAGAGCACGCATGGCATATGCCCACATGTTATCCAGGATTTAATGACGAGTCATTTAGAATAATGACTGCCACTTTTTTCTGGCCAAATTTTTCGAGGAGTCCAATACCTAAATTTGGATTTCACTTCATATCTTATCGCTTCTACTTGTATATCATATCTACTCCTCCCTCTCCTTTTTCTTGACCATTTCCGACTCCTTCCTCATGCACACCACCGATCCCCCCATACGACCTCTCTACTGCGGCCCTTTCATGCTCATCGCTCACTACTTGCCCTCTTCCTCTCTCTCCTTCTACACTACACTTTATGTATACTCATTCCCCATCTCATCCTCCTTCGCCTTCCTCTCTTCTTATTCTCATCCCTTCATACTCTATTCCACCTAGGTCCTATTCACCTTTACCTACACTCGTACTCTCTAGCTGCCTCACCCGCTTCCATCCACCCTCCTGCCTGCGCTCTGCCACCATCCGACCTCTCCTGCTCCTCATCTTTCATTATCATCTCGGTCTCGCTTCATTTCTCCCCGTTACTTTTTGCCAATCAGTAACCTCTTCAAACCCATTCTGTCTCGACTGTCTTCCCGACTACAATCTCTCGCCTTTCATCTCTCTACTGCTCCACTCTCTTCAGCCATAATCGTCGATTCTGGACACTCTTCCATTTTGCAGACTCTTCTTCCGACTCTTACTGTTGCACTCTACTCGTCTCCTCTTTCCTATCTCTCCTTCCTCATCCGTCTCCTTCATCTGTATCTAACTTCCCCTCTATACCTTTCCATATCACTCCTTTCGTTAGCGTGCCACCGTCCACGTTTATCCTCCTCCCTCTCCTTTCTGCCCCCTCCGCGCTCCCTCCATCTCTCGCTCTCTCCTTGCCTCGTGTCGTTCTCTGCGCATCCCTCTCTCCACCTACCCATCTCTCTCTCCTTCCACTATATCCCGTCTCATCTTCTCAAATCCTCTGATCGTCTCCAGCTATCTCCCGTCCCCCTACTCCTCAACCTCCCTCACACTTTTCCTCACCCTCTTCTCTCCTGTTCTCGCTCCATAACACATCCTCCCTGCCTCTATCTCACTTCCCCCGCGCGCTGTCTTCCCTCTCTCTTTAATTATGTATCGTTTCACTCTCCTCACTCTCACCGTCCTCCGCCACCATATCATCTTCCTTTAGTCCCCATACTCTCTTAATGTTACTCCTTATCCCTACACGTAACACACATCGATCTATCTTCTTTCAAACCTCCCTTCTAATCCTCCGTGTCGTTACAAAGTTCATCTCAAAATGCTAAAACACAACTTTCATGCCGGTATTTGAAAATTGTCGCGCGCCACGGCTATCCTGGAAATTTTCTGATTTCCAAGTCATAAATGGGTTATATACATCTTATCCCGGTCGACTGACTCGCGAAAAGACATCCGTGGGGAACCATCGAATAGGTCCGTCAATTTTCCGAATTCGCGGAGTCAAAGAGACCAAAATGAGTCAAACCGTACTGATTTTAGTTAAAATTTACCTTTTCCGAGTGTGCCCAACGATCTTCTCTCGATCAGACCGACCCGAATTTTAAATGTATTATTTTACATCATTGCCAACAATGCTCTAATAATACAAAAATGAACTAATTAGGTCAGCTATTTTGGTTAAGCGCCGGACTATATTGCTATAGGCTTCACTGTAAACAGAAGTTTAAAACATTATTTTCCTCAATGCTATTATTGAAGATGCAAATCAAACAATTATCTACTTTAACTCTCGCGGGTTTTTTGATTTTATTTATCTGCATGATTGATGGGGCTTCCAAATTGTTATATTTAGCATTCATTACTTTTAGTTTATGCAGATTAATTTCAACATTTTTTTTTGAATACATCAAAAGCGGAATTGCTCATCCGGTGTATTTTTATCCCGCATCTTGATTTTTGCGTGTATATCTGATTGGTATGTGAAGAAAACTCCCTTCATGTAAACTATGACGAGAAGATTTGTATTTAAGGCTACGGCCTTATCGAACACATTAGATCCATTTCAAGTAACAAGCACTTGCGCGGGGAATGTTATACGAGTCACTGTCTTAATTAACAGACCAGAATTTACATGCAGTATATATGCATGTTATAAGAGTTGCCAAGTATCCACAATAAATGACTTTCGAAATGTGTGGTCATTTGTTCATTCGAAAAAATTGAAAGGATAGCAATATCAGAGCATTCTATACATAAAAATTGTCATTTAGAGGTAGTGAATTGACAATGCTGGCCTGCAATCATGCCTTAAACGTCCGCGGAATCACAAGCCACACAGACTGGTAATGCCGGACCACTCTGTGATATTGGATAACCCATAACCCGTCTTCTTCAGTGTATATTGGATGGCTTTGAGGGACACAAGAAAATACCTTGCGCCGATCTGCTATAAAACCAGAAATAGCTTTACTTACATTAGCTTATGAGTAATTTACAAGACTAGGGCGATGGAAGTGTGACATCAGACTGAAAAATATAATTCCTTTATAAATGCTCTACACACTTATTAAGTAATCAAGAAAATATTTCATGAGAGATCCACTATAACAGAGGAGACATCTTCAATACAGTCTTGAACGATAGTTGAACACTATTTAAATTTTTCTAATGTGGTATCTATTGCGCTTTGATGGATTATGCTTGGTGTCAACATAACGAAATGTCGGGATAGTTAGTAGAATTACTTATTTTCTCAGTCAAAAAGGTTCAACACTCCAGTTTTAGTTTGCATTACTTACGACTAGGATCCTTCCAAGTTAAACATGGTTGTCATTTTTCGAATTTCTCCCTACATGGAATCTGAAAATGCAATCAACTCTTTTACACTTGTTGTGCCTCCTCTTTTGTTTTTTTTTTTTTTTTTCTTTATAATATATTAAAATCTTATTATTTTTATATATATCTCTATTATATTTTGATAAATTATATATCGTTTTGAAAACGGCTTCTTTCTTAACATCGTTTTACGGTTTTTTTTTTCTATGTCACTCAATATTCTGCTATTATTTATTTATATTATTGCATGTTCAGTATATATTACTAATTATTTCTTTTTATTTTCTCATTTTTATCTTTCTTTTTAACTATTTTTTTTACTCTCTCTTAATTATATGGTCGACACCAAATAACGCTTGAAATCTGAAATTGAAACAGACATATTTATATTCTGTGTCTATTTTTTGGTTAAAACCTTTATTTTTATTATGTGGAGTGGTTCATTCCCTCCTCCTTCTCCTGCCATAGTAACAAGTTCACCGAATGATACCCTTGTTGGCAATGCACATTTTGTGTCCTCAAATTGTATTCTTTCAATTAAAAAGCTTGTAATAATGAAACGACTTCGTCTTTATGGGCCTAATTCTCTATCTATCTACTACTTACATCAGGGATAAGGATCCATTAAAAATACACATTTGACTTTAAATATTTGAAATATGCATTCCAAAACTTGTGCGAAAATCTCTCCAACTATCATTAAAAATACTCATATTCGACTTTTTATTAATATATACATGCAAATTTCAGTAAGTTCAAATCGATTTCGAAATTTTATGACTTGTTGCGTATAAATACCATCGAACATGCAAGTGCCAATCTAGATAAATTACACAAATTATGTAATATGTTACTTACAGTAGTTACATGTGTAGATGAAATAGCTTTGAGATTGCCTAGCACTATTAGCAAACCTTACCAAGTCACCTAGCATTTCTGTGGTGCGGAACTTGTGCAATTATTGGGCAAAACATACGACTGGATCTCGGGTGTAATCTCAGGTCAATGTAGGATCTCAAACCCTCAAAGAACCTAAGTTATGCATATATTGCATACATTGTCAAACAGCATCATTACACTGTCCAAATCTATGTGCATAAAGTCCTTTTTCCTTCTCAAGAATTAGAGCATTTACCATTTCTTTCTAACGCGATATGTTTATTATACCGTGTCTGACAGTGGTCATGAAGGTCAATATAACAACATCTTTTTTTCACGGGTCAGTCCAGAATTCAATGTTCAATAGAGCCCCTCACTTATTTGTACCTGACGCCACCCCTGCCCACCCAAACCTCCATTGTGTTTACCCATGACAAGCTGTTCTTAGCGCTCAATATCCGAACCAGAAATAAAGATTGGCTGTAATCTAATATATGGGCCTTTGATCTGAAGCTTTGTTATTTCGTCATTTGTGTTATTGCGAAGGTTCGAACTCTGGATGTACCTGAGTGTATATGTGATATTGCATCCAGAGTATACTTAATTGCACGCTGACCGTAATGCATATCTACGATTGTATCACGAAAGAATCCAATATTATATTATGTGCTCGTTATTGGTGGCCTTTGCGTTACCGGCACCATAATAAGAACTTGTTCACTTCTGCACTTTGAACATATATACACTCCAAAAATATACTTCTCAAAACCAAACAGATTAAGTATACATTTCTAGCTTATACTTCAGAGTCTCAAGTGCGCAAGTTCAAGTTGCTATACAGGGGGCTAAACGCATTTAAGCGGTATATTCATGAAAAATCTATAAGTTTGTTGAAATATGACAATATTGCATGTCAGTTTTAAGTCACCCGCCTCTCACCCTCTATCAACACCATGATCTACATGCCTTGTGAAAGAGCACACTTTCACCTTAGATTATGATGTGGATGAGTTTTACTATCTGTGTTTTTGATATTTCAGATGTTTGTGAGTCAGTTGTGGTTTCCATGGGCAAAATATGTTCTAAAATTATGTTCGATTTTTACAATAACATCAATTTACCTCATTAACAAACAGTTTACTAAACCTAATTAACCATAATTAGAGAATTAATTAACTAAATATTGATGAATTAATATAAATGCAGTCACGATGTATTTAAAATTTCACCAAATGTATCCTGGTGAAAATACATGATACTATAATCAGCATTTCAAGCTCCATAATGTGTTACAAGTCAATGGAAGATAGCTAAATAATATATATAAATACTGAAACAATTAATGTCACTTTCTTTGCTCCTACGAACTTGTTTACACGTGACTATAAAGAAATATCACAGATGACATATACATAACTCAAGGAGCTTAATACATCTGCAATATAATCAGGAAAAACAAAAGATAGTACAGGTAACTATGCATTGCCCCATAGGGTTTGTACCACTACATCACTAGAATTTTTGAATATTATAATAATAAGATAGATAATCATATGCAAGATGGTGTTAGTGAGATTCAAGCTACATAATTTGCTGCAGAAGTGAGCCCATAATTTTATTGTAATTTGTGATGAATGGATTACGTCTGATTCTATCAATTCATTAGGAAATTAGGCTCACTACTCCTTTGCCGTTCCACATTATACACCATGACCACATGTAATACAAATTTTTGGGAAATTGCCAGAATAAATTTTCTTTTATGCCTCCGCACAGTGGCCGAGGCATTATGTTTTCGGTTGTCCGTCCTTTACCGGATTGTTACCGCGATAACTTGAAACCCCTGTCAACTATCTTCCGATCGGATTTTGACTGTAACTAGGACCCACAGCTTATACTCATCAGGTAGCCACCAATATTATGATTAATTTGTAGCACCTGAAAGTCAAAGTTCAAGTCACCGGGCCTCGAATATGTCTATTTGGCGCTCGTACTGCGATTAACTAAGAACAAAATTGTTTTCATGTAACTACGTGAAGTATTGTGTTATGAGCACCTAATGATTAGATTTTGGAGCTGAAAGGTCAAAAATTCAAAGTCACCGGGCCTTAAATAATGTCTTTTTGCTGACGCTTTAACTTGGAACGTTAGTCGGCATTTCTATTAATTGTCGTGAAGGTATTATGAGCCCAATGATGTTAGATTTTGCTGCAGGTCAAAGGTAAAGTCACGGGCCTGAAAATATGTTGACTGGGCTCCGTTTACCCCGATACTTTTTGAAATGGAAAATTTATTTAATTGTAAACTTGGGTGAAGTATGTATTATGACCACCCAAGACACTGATTATTTTGGAGTTTTAAAGGTCATCAGTCCCGAGCCTTAAATATTCTGATTGGGCTTTTACCGCGTAACTGATAAGGCAATATGAATTTTCAGTACTGGGTGAAGATTTTATTATGAGCCACCACGAACGATTAATTTTGAGATTTAAAGGGTCACAAGTTCAAACGTCACCGGGGCTAAAATATGTCTTATTGGGGCTTCTACCTGCCATAACTGAGAGCGCTAGTCGTGGACTGTCTTTAACTTGGGTGAAGATTTATGAGCACCCAGCGTCCTCCCAGGCATTGTACGCGTGGCGGGCCCTCCACGCGTAAGTTTCAAATCGACTTGCCACGTCTAATTTGGACAGCGAGATCCGCCTCGCTTAAAAAAAAAAAATTTAAAAATTTTGTAAAAATTAAAAGAAATAAATTTATTCCCTGTTTTTCATATTGTCTGTTTCCATTTTAAATTTCTCACGAAATAGTTTGTGGTTTACCAGCAGGGTTTACCCATTGCGCCATTGTTTACTCATTTTCCCGATGCAACATGACATTAACTCATGTTACATGCACGTACTGTACATTGTGCTACGTGTACGACCGCAAGAAGAGCGCGCTTTTGGCCACCATATACTTGTCATTGATGTCATCACTTCAACATGCAAAGGCATGCGTTGTGTATCGCATGCGCCCGATTTTGCATCGCAAAGGCTAGGAGCCAATATAATACAAGCAGGATTGGAGCGTGACAGGCAGTCTTCAACCAATCTGCCTCGTCTCGACGGCGGCGCCGGATAATTTCCCAACATAATACATACTTGCCTACGGGAGATTTCACCGAAGCGTCCTTGTCAGTGTCAACTTTATATGCTACTTTAAATAATTCTATATGATTAGCTGTGATCAAACTTGTCCGTGAATTCACTGACAAAAATCTTTCGTCAACCCTCTCGTCGAGATCGAGACGCAGTCCATCATCATAATTTCTTCTCCATTTCCATAATGCATAAGTGATGACAACACAAAAATACCACGCGGAGAGTTCTATATATAAATATTAAATATATAATATATATAATAAGTATTGTAATTTTGCCGACACACATTGGATTAAGTATAAAAGCGCTTAACTCTCTTTCGCACTTCAGAATACATATGTGTTAAATCGATACATATCTCTATCTATATATATACATACCCAAGTAGATATGTTTAGAAGATAATGTAAAACAGATTATCAAAAATCATATGTGATATGAAGTAGCAAAGTAAGCGCTTTATATATATCAATATGTGTCACCAAAACAATATATATAAATATATATAGAAAGAGACCTTCGCGTGTACTTTTTGTTTCAATCATATATGGCATATAATGAATAAAATATATAAGGAAATATATAGAGGAGGTTGGACGAACTTTTGTAGTGAATTTCACGGACAAGTTGATCAAAGAATAATATATATATATGATTATAAATAGCTATAAAGTTGACTCTGACAAGACGTTCCGTGAAAGGATTCCAAACAAGAAGACAAGAATAAGAATATAAATATTATGTGGTAATTTTCCGCGCCCCGACAGCGAGGACGAGACAGATGGTTGACAGATGCCTGTCACCGCCTCCAATCTCCTGCTTTATTGGTTATGGCACCTCTCTAGATAATTGACAATGAAAACAATATAGAAGAATAATAGATATAATATACATAATAGAAAATAATATAATAAAATAATAACAATAAAATTAATAATAATATAAAAGAAATGAAATGAAGAAGATAATAGAGTAAACCCTGCCTGGGAAGCCACAAAACGATAAATATATAGTAGAGAAAAATTTAAAATGGAACAGACAACTATAAAACAGACAGGCAATAAATTTTATTCTTTTAATTTGTTGACAAACTATTTTTAATTTTTTTTTTTAAGCGTGGCGGAAAAAGTCCTGTCCAAATAACGCGTGGCACAAATTCACTTATGAAACTTACGCGTGGCGGCCCGCCACGGCGTAAATGGACTGCCAGAGAAGAAAATAAGATAGAAACAAAAAATCATAATACTACGTTCACCAAGTACAAGACAGTTTCTACTAGCCGATATCACAGTCTATAGCAAAACAAAAAAGAAAAAACATAATTTTCAGGCCGGTGAACCATTTGAACCTTTGACCTTTAAAACTCCAAACTCTCAACTCAGTTCAGTGTGGCTCATTTAATACATACTTCACCAAGTTAACATGAAAAATTCAATTGGCCGTCTCAATTTGCGGAATAAAGAAAAAGAACACCAAATCAGAAATTATTTAAGCGCTCGGGCCTTTGAGCCTTTAAACTCAAAATCAATCGCTATGTGGCTCATAATAACTACTTACACCACAAGTACATGAAAATCAATTTTCCATTCTCAAAAGTTAATCGGCAAGGTAACGAGCACGTCAGACATATTCGGCCACCGTGACTTTGACCTTATGACCTATGCAAAGCGGCGGTTCCATAAAAAAAAAAATAATCTAAATCAGTCATTGGCTGACACAATAAATAAATTCTTTTACACAATTACAAAACATCAGACTAACCGCCTCTCAGTTAAGCAGAGTAACGAGCCAAATCAGACTATTTCAGCGTGACCTTGACTTTTGACATTATCAGCCTCCAAATCTAATCAGTTCATTGGTGGCTCATAACACATACTTCACCCAAGTTACATGAAAATCCAATTTACTGTTCTTAAGTTATCGCAGTAACGAGCCCAAATCAGACATATTTCAGGCCCGGTGACCTTTGACCTTTGACCTTTCAGGTCTAAAATCTAATCAGTTCATTGGTGGCTCATAGTACATACTTGGTCCTAGTTACATCAAAATCCGATCGGGGGTTCTCAAGTTATCGCGGTAACGAGATCCGGTAACGGACGGACAACCGAAAACATAATGCCTCCGGCAACTTCGTTGCGGAGGCATAAAAATTACAATTTATTCTGGCACATTTCCCAAAATTTGTATGTACATGTGGTCATGTGTCATATGGTGGGACCCCAAATACCTGGTGGCGTTACATTTTTCAGTCCTCTTCTTAAATGAACTTGATGCATCAGAGCTATCCTTCATACAATTATGATAAATTTGGGCTCATTCTGCAGCCAAATTACTGTGCTTTTGAAATCTGATAAGCAATCTTGCATTACACTTTGTTTACTTAGTGAAAAATGCAAAAATGTTAATGAGAGTAAATCTAGTGGATAAGCGGAGGAGGAGTGTGTACAAACTCTATGGGGAAATTGCAAATTCACCTGTACACTTTTGTTTTTCCTATTATTTGCAGCAGATAAGCTGCCTTGGAGTTATTATATGCATCTGACTAACTTGACACATGTTGTACTTAACAATTCTCAAAAGTAAAAGTGACATTAATTGTCTTCAAGGTCATTAATTACTTAATTAATGAATGGTGTAGCTTATGCTTGCCATTGACTTGTACACATTATGGAGCAGGAAATACTGAATGTAAGGACACACATGTATGTTCACTCCAGGGCTACATTTTGGTTGAAATTTTTTAAATACACTCTACTGATTCATTTATTAACCAATATTCTACTAATTAATCTCTAAAATTTGTTAATTAGGTTTAGTAAACTGTTTGTTTAATGAGTGTAATTGATGTTATTGTAACAAATCGCAACATAATTTTTAACATATTTTGCCACACCCTGTATCACTACATCTGAAATTCACAAGTAGTAAAACCATACATTTTCTTAAAGCTGAAAGTGTGCTCTTTCACACCATTACATCAATTTTGAGCCATGACTTAATACTGACAAGTGCAATGAGTTGTCATCATTTTCACAAAATTATACATTTTTTCATGATATTACCCTTAAATTTTTTAAACACCCTGTATAGCAACTTGACCTTGGCTGATTGAGATTCTCTGAAGTATAAGCTTTCAGAAAATGTATACTTTAATTGTTGGTTTCTGATAAGTACTTTTTGAGTTATATTGGTTCAAATGCAAGAAGTGACAAAGTTCTTAATTTTGGTGCCTGTAACGCAAAGGGGCCCCACCATACGACACATAATAATAATATTGGATTTCTTTCGTGATACATCGTAGATATTGCATTACGGTCAGCGTGCAATATGTATGCCTTCTGAATGCAATATCTACGATATACCACTCGAGTACATCCAATTACGAACCTTCGCAATAACAAAATGACGAAATAACAACCCTTCAGATCAAGGGCCCAATATATTTTGATTACCAATCCTTTATTTCTGGTTCGAATATTGGAGCCTAAGGAACACCTTCATGGTCAAACACAATGGAGGGTTGGGGGTTGGGCAGGGGTGCTCAAGGTCACAAATTAAGTGGCAGGGGCTCCTATTGACATTGACATTCATGGCTGACCAGTTGAAAACAAAAGATGTTGTTTATTGACACTTCATGACCACCTGTCAGACCGGTATATAACATATCGTCGGTTAAGAAAGAAAATGGCGTAATGCTCTAAATTCTTGAGAAGGAAAAGGACTTTAATGACATAGATTTTGGACAGTGTTAATGATCTGCTTTGACATGTATGCAAATATTATGCATAACTTCAGGTTCTTGAGTGGTTTGAATCCTACATTACCTGAATTACACCCCCGAGAGTCCACTCGTGATGTTTGCCCAATAACTGCACAATGTCCGGCACCACCAGATGCTAGGTGAACTTGGTAAGGTCTTGCTAAATAGTTGCTAGCCATCTTGCAAAGCTATTTCAATCTACTACATGTACACTACCTGTAAGTAACATATTTACATAAGTTAGTGTAATTGTATAGATTGGCACTTGATGTCTTCGAATGTATTTATCACGCAAACAAAGTCCATAAAACATTTCGTAAATCGATTTGAACTGTACTAAATTTGCATGTTATATTTTAAATAAAAAGCGATATGAGTATTTTTATGATAGTGGAGAGATTTTCCAACAGAGTTTTGAACATGTCATATTTCAAATATTTAAAGGTCAAATGTGCTAATTTTTTTATGGGATCCTTATCCCATGATGTAGAGATAGTATAGATAAAATTAGGCCTAAAGACGAAGTCGTTTTCATTTTACAAGGCTTTTTATCTGAAAAATAGCCAATTTGAGGACAACAAAATGTGACATGCTCAAACAGGGTATACATCCGGTGCAACTTGTCTACATATTTCAAATATATTTTTTTCTCATCTGTTGTTAGTATGTTGCTACCATCCCAGGTATGCAGGGAATAGCAAAACATTGCACATACATTGTAACTAAAGGTTTCAAATTTCAGATTTTCCAAAAGTGGAACACGCGTTACTTTTGGTGTCCACCTTAATTTCTGGTAACAAATGTTCCACAGCAGAGATAGAATATGGACTAGCAAATGAGATAACTTAGTAAAACTTCTTCAATTTGAAGAATTCCCTGAATAACCAATAAACAATGCAAAATTGCTTTCAAAATCTACTAAAACTAATAGATTCTGGGTACTTGAAATTAGCGGAAATTTTTGGTGTCCATCGTAACACGTGTTCCGCCGGCGTTTTTCACGGGTAATAGTTCTGTTAATTTTATCATCTGCAATCAAATTATCATATAGAAATCTATAGCACAAAGGTCTATAAAACAGATGAATAAAATCAATCCAAATATAGATTTTTAAAACTGTGGCATCCATTTTCATTTTGGTGTCCACGTTTGGACACTGTGTAACAAATGTTCCATGCATTTTCAGATGTACATGTAGGAGAAATTCACGAAGAAATGAACACAGCCATGTTTAACTGGCAGGATATAGTCGTAAGTAATCACAAACTAAAACTTGGAGGTGTTGAACTTTTGCATGAAGAAAATAAGCTAATTCTCTAACTCATGGAACATTTGTTATGGTGGACACCAAGCATAATTCATAAAAATGCCAATAGAAACCCACATGTAAGAAAAAATTTAAATTATGTTCATATCGTTCAAGACTGTTTGAACTGTCTCCTCTGGTTATATGGATCTCTCATGAATGTTTATTGATTACTCAGTGTGTTCAGAGCATTTTATAAAGGAATTTATATTTTTCAGTCTGATGTCACACTTCCCATCCCCAGTATTGTAAAATTACTCATATACTACATGTAAGTAAGCTATTTTTCTGCGTTTTATAGACATGCGGTAAAGGTATTTTCTTGTGTCCACCTCAAAGCCATCCAATATTACCTGAAGAACCCGCCGTTGATGGGTTTCCAATATCCACAGAGTGTCCGGCATTACCAGGTGCTGTGTGGGCTTGGTGACTTCCAGCCGAACGATTTTTAGGCATATTGCACAGTCATTTCAATTCACTACCTATAAATGACAAATTTTTATGTGATAAATGCCTCTGATCATTGCTATCTTCAAATCTTTTTGTCGAATGAACAAAATTCACCAAACATTTCGAAAGTCATTTATTGGATACTTGCAACTATTATAAACTATATCAACTGCATGTAAATTCTGTCTGTTAACTTTAAACAAGTGACTCCGTATAACCATTCCCGCCGCAAGTGCTTGTCTGTGAAATGGATCTAATTTTCGATAAGGCCTAGCTTAAAATACAAAATCTTCTCTCATGTTTGCATGAAGGAAGTTTTCTTTTCACATACCAATCAGATAATACAAGCAAAATCAAGATCGGGATAAAAATAACGATGAGCAATTCGCTTTTGATGTATTTCTAAAAAAAAAAATGTTGATTAGATTTGCATAAATTAGCAAAAGTAATGAATCTAAATATAAAAGTTTGGAAGCCCCCATCAATTCATAGCAGATACAATAAAAAAAATCAAAAACCGCCGAGAATTAAAGTAGCATAATTGTTTTGATTTTGAATTTTCAATAAATAAGCATGAGTAAATAATGTATTTCAAACATTCTGTTTAGCAGATTGAAAGCCCTATAGCAATATAGTCTGGCGGCTTAATCCAAAATACTGACCCTATATTGTTCATTTTTGTCTTATAGAGCACATTTTGGCAATGATGTAAAATAATACACTCTTAAAAATTCCGGGTCGGTCTGACTCGGAGAAAGGATCCGTTGGGGCACACTCGGAAAAGGGTAAATTTTAACCAAAATCCAAGTCAGGTTGACTCATATTTTGGTCATCTTTGACCCGGAATTTGGTTAAAATTGACCCTATTCCGAGTGTGCCCCAACGGATTCTTTTCCGAGTCAGTCTGACCCGGGATAAGAGTGTATATAACCATATTTAGACGTTGGAACCTCGAAAATTTTCCCAGGATAGCCGTGGGAGCCACAATTTTCCAATGACCGCCATGAAAAGTTGTGTTTTAGCATTTTGAAGATGACTTTGTAACGGAACCTCATTTTACCATTTGTGTTACTTAAAATTAAAGGGGACTAAATATTCTACGAGATGCTACCATAATTAAGATGACGCACGCATTTTACAAGCAGAAATGTGATTCTCTGACATTTTTTTAAACATTTATGAATAATATTCCAAAACATACTTCCCTATATTTCAAAAACTATTTCACCTTATAAATCAAAATTGTATCAAAAACTGCTCAGATATCAGGTCAAAAGTCTGCAAAAATTCCAGATTCATTACTCTATGGAAAATAAAGTTATAGACATCACAATTTGATACTTTGCTAAAACGGTACAATACATTATCCATTAATGTGTGTGTTAAAGCACCATTGATTAATACTTTGTCTATACAACAGCGGTTTTTTATGTACAATATCTAGTTTGGGTCCAGCAGTCATATCAACCATATTCCCTATTGTCTACAAGGATTTGGCAGAAATGCTAAGTAATATATGATACACAAATTTAGGTATTGGACTCTCGAAAATTTGGCCCAGAAAAAACGTGGCAGTCATTTTCCTAAATGACCGTCATTACAATTCCTGGGATACATGTGGGATATGCCATTCGTTGCTGATTTAAAACTGGGCACTGTACTTAAATAAACATGTGCTATAACTAATTTGAAATCATTTCTAACGTTAGACATCATTTTAATCGAATGATTACTAAAGTTGCACATCTAAGGAAATTTTTATTTAGAAATATAAAATAAATTCAAAATCTAAGCTTAAATCTAAAAAAAAAAAAAACAATGCTTTGGTTTTCTGACTTTGAGTTTCTTTAGAGAACGAAAAACACAAAATAGCAAATTATCTACATGCTACATTGTGTGCATGTATCTCTTGAACAAATTAACAAAATATGCTGGCAATAATAAATGCCATCAGAGCTACAGTTGATTATTAACCCTAACATTATGGATGATTTGATTTAACATGCATTCTCCATAAACCCCAGACCGAAATAGCGTGTTCTTAGTTTCCAATGGGTTGATGTGTATTTTCAGAATTCCCTTTTATTTATCAACAATCCTTAAAGGCAAGGTTCACCCTGACGTCAAGTTGGTTTTAATCAAAGCAGAACAATGACAGAGACATATTAGTGAAAGTTTGGCGAAAATCCATCAAAGAATAACAGAGTTATGAAGTTTCAAAGTTTTAAATTTGTGACGTCACATGCGAGCAGCTCTCCATATGTCATGTAATAAAAATTCCATAAATTGCAATTTTTTAATAGTTCGTGATAATTGAATGGGGTTGTTTCATAGTTGCATGTGTGGAATAATGTTTCTGATAATATATTGAATGCACAAATAAAATCATTTTCAAATTTCTGAGAAAACAGCACTTTTATGGAATTTATATCACTGACATATGGGAGCTGCTCGCATGTGACGTCACAAATATAAAACTTTGAACTTCATAACTCTGTATTCTTAGGTGGATTTTCGCCTTACTTTCACTATATTTTCTCTCATTTTCTGCTTTATTAAAGCCAAACTTATGTCAGGGTGAACCTTGCCTTAACACCAAGGCCTCCATTTTAACATGACTTTCAGATTACCGAGTTGTCACTTTAACAGAGGTAATTCGGTAGCAATGTACTGTGTTTCCTGTAATATTTCAGTGCAATGTTACAGTCGTGCTGTAACACCGTGACCGATGTTTGACCATTTTAAACTATTTAACAAAATGACTAATCATCATTTTAGCACTTGTATATCGTAGGTATATGTGGTCATGACTTCGAAAATAAAAGTAATTCATTTTGTGTTTGCAAGTTTCATACAAAGTTAGTTTTCACTGTAACACCGTGACATTGTTGATCATAATTATATCATGTTAACTAACGCATGACACACATACACTGTATCAGATTCAACCATCTTACACACGTGCGTTGAATGGCAGTATTGTTTGAAGACTTCTAATAACAGTTGACATCTTTTTCGTTTTCATTCATATCCTGTGATAAAAATATACGGGACGATATTATAACCCACAGATTAAGAATGGATAGATGTGGACTTAACCACACATAGAAATGAAACAAAACCCCGCGGGTTCATGTAATTTTTTGTAAAGTTCTAGACACTATTTTATACTACTTGCTAGATTGTAAATTCAAACAACAAAGAAAAATGTTAAGGACTAAAATCCTGAATTTAACGATTTAAACTCTGCTTCAAAACTAAACCACTGACACTTTGGACAACCTCATTTGTTATACCACGTCCACAGGGAAATATAAAACCCTGTAAGTAAATGTGAAGCTACTATTTTTCTTATTAATCCTGTAAATAATAATTAATATTTATAGTGCAATGTTACCATTTATTTTAGTGTGACATTATACCCGATCTATTCAATAAATATCATCAGATTCAATATGCAAGGTTTACATAATTCTCTTTTTGTTCACTCTCCACATAATACTATTCACTTTTCCCAAAATACGTTATATGATAATTTTTCATGAAAAGTACAAACTTAATCTTAATTTTTGAGTTCCTTCCTTTTTTTAGTGTTAATTTTTTATTAATCTTATTACTAGTAAATCAAAGTACTGATACTTTAAGTCATTAAACTGTTGAGGGTGCAAATGGTCTCTATAGTACCGAGCATCTGACACAAGTGCCCAAAAGTACGTAGTAACGACACGTCGCGCACACACACAACAATGAACTTAAATTTAATCAATTTATGCATGGAGGTAGATTTACTTCTACCTCAATGATTTATGACACTCAACTAAATACTATGCAAAAAAATGTTTTCACCCCTTTTCTAATTTTCTCTTGCTTCATCCACTTATAAATTCGAACGCATTTTCATATATTAACTATGCTAATTAATGTTATGTAATTTCCCAATATTCTGGTCAGAATTGAAAATGGTCCTCTACCTATAATTTGACAGCAAATTGCATGTATCAAGATTCAAGCATTTTGAAAATCTAGTGGTCATGTCTACTTTATATTACCCAATAAATGTCAGGTTGATATTTTGGGGAGGGCCAAAACTCATGGCTGTGGATCGAAAATGTCCAAAACCGAAATTTCATGAATTACACTGTGAAAAACTCTGAATTTCTTTTTGCAAAAATTTCAGGGGGCGGTCGCTCTCTCTCTGCCACTCCAGCCTTCTCCCGCTACGTGGTGCCCCACTAAATAAATGGCATGAACCGCGAGATCTTAAAAGCAAAAAACAAATTTCAATTTTCCAAAATTATTGGGGGTAAAAACTATGATTTTTGGACTAATATTTTCATGGGGGAGGGTGGAGCAAATGCCCCCTCCTGTTCCGTCGGATCAACGTCCCTCTTTTGGAGTTTAAATTAAAGATCAGCTGTCAAAGGTTACAAGACCTTGCCGATATCTGTTAAAAGAACCGCTGATAATAGTATCTAGTGAAAAATAATTGGTACAAGTTTTTTTTACTCACCACAAAAAATTGCATCAATTCCCCATTAGATTTGGAGGATCCCAATCCATGTAATCATACCACCACACCTGGTCACGTACAAGCACCCGATGCAGTTTTACCTTTGACTTCACTTCTGGGTTAAAGAGAGGCAGACGGAATGTGAGTCACCAAGATAAAGCTGGTGTCGTCAGCTGCAGTACAATGTTCTTCATATAAAAATTAAAATCATCATTTTGTCCACAACGCTAATTCAGTGTCGGTTCACTCACCAGTAGTAGTAGAAGTCAGGAACATTGGGCATTCTTGAGTGCGTCATTTATGATATCAGCACAGATTGGCTGACTGACTGTAATGAACCGCGGAATTGATTCATTATTCTAAAGTTGAGACGAGATAAATGTAGTTCAAATATTGCTTACTTTTGAAAGCAAACAGTACCCATTGGCTCCAAACATACAGAATGCTTCATTCGAAATTCTCGAAAATAATACTAATAAAGTAATAGGCGTCTTTGATTCGAATTCCGTCGTTCCCGAGTACGCCCTTTTCTTGTCGTAGGCTTACGTAGAACACGTGCTGAACGCAGGCGCGCTACACTCATGTCCGCCCAGCCGGATTGCGACACATGGGGAATCCCAGTGGGGAATTTCAAAACACGGGGTTTCCCAAATGAACTGATATACGTCAATGATATACGTCATCTAATCAAGAAAAAGTGTCGTTTATACAAATTGTATCTTAAAAACCCAACTGACTATAAGCAAACTCGTAATCTTGTCACAAATAAAATAAAAACTCGATAAAAAGAATACTATCGTCAACAATTTTACTGTGCACGAGGTAACATGAACAAAACGTGGAAAGTGATCAACAATACTTTGGGAAAGAGACAGAAAAAATATTAATATAGAGAAGATTGTTGTGGATGGAAATGAAATAACTGACAAAACTGAAATTACACATGCTTTTAATAATTTTTTTGTTGATGTTGGTCTGAACTTGAATAAAACCTTTACACAATTTAATAATGATGATCCAACTATTTACATTGCAAATTAATACTCAATCCATATTTTTTAACCCTATTACACCCAATGAAATAATTAATATTGTCAAACAGTTTAAAAATACGCCAAGTATAGGTTACGATGGTATTGATATGAAAGTAGTTAAGAAAAGTATTTATTACATTTGTGAACCATTGTGTGCAATTTTCAATGCTTGCCTACAGGCAGGAGTATTTCCTGACCAACTTAAAATTGCCAGAGTTATACCTATTTTAAAAGGAGGAAGTCCTGAAATATTATCAAATTACCGGCCCATTTCTATTTTACCCATTTTCTCAAAGATTTTTGAAAAAATTTTGTATAATCGAATCTTACATTTTATTAATAAGTGCAATATTTTAACTGAAAGTCAGTATGATTTTAGGGAGGGGCACTCCACATCTTCAGCACTACTTGATTTTATCCATAAAGTAACTAATGTAACTGATAATAAAGGTATATTGATCGGCCTATTCTTAGATTTACGAAAAGCATTCGATACTTTAGGTCACGATATTCTATTGAAGAAACTTTTTAAATATGGAATCAGGGGAACCTGCTGGAAATTATTGCATAATTATCTCTCTAATCGTAAACAATATGTTTTAATC
>JZLH01S0458968.1:11176-23241 GCA_001188425.1 Eucidaris tribuloides | reverse complement strand
GATTTTTATAATCAGTTGTAATGTACTGCGCATTTAACTATATTAGCTAGCATAAATACACAAGGACAGATTTACAATTATCTACACAACTCTCAGCACAACATTCACCATCAGTACATTTCATGGGTTTTTGAATTCTGAATGAAGAACAACTCATCTTGCGGCTGTTGTTACTCTTGAGGTGGGAAATCCATGTTAGAGTCCATGGCCCTAATTGACAACACACATGTGATTAAATCGAAATGTTATCCTTGCGCATGGATTCCATATGTGAATGTTTCTTAATGACAGTTGTAGCTCAGACTCGGGGGAATTAATTTGAGCACATGTCAGAAAAACTGTTGGAGAATTTGATCTTGATGCTGGATTAGATTAAAACAGGGATTGCTGGCAACGAAGATGTAAGAGAACCTACAAGCATTTTGAAATGGCCGAGGAATGCCACCTGCAGTTATTACATGGCCTGAGATTGCTTCTCTGAGAGAGGGAAAAAAGTTGAGTAAGACCAGGAGAAGAGATGGATAATGTAGGCTTGTAGAGATGAAATCTAAACTTTAGAAATGAGAACATGAATAAAATGTGACGAACTTCCTTTGTGACTTTGTGATAACATAAACATAATGATGATGAGGAATGATGATATGATGTAAAATGTCCACATTGTACGATTTGGAAATTTGACAGCGTCCATGAAGTTAAAAGCACAAGGTTATAGTTTGGTTGATCAGAACAAAATGTTTTGTTCAATCTTTCCACAGAGTATTCTTTTGTCACTCCAGACATTCAGGGAAAACATCAAACCTACTGAAAATTGTTTAAAGCTGACTAATCATGATTGTTTAAATTAAAGGAGCTGCATCTTAGCCTGTTATGTAACATTTACGATTTCTAAAAAATGGGATGGTTTTAGAGCAAGCAATTTTCAGGGGGCATTGATAATAAGGATAGTACATGTAATAGGTGTATCTAAAAAACTAATATGTTATATGTAATTGCAAAACAATCATTATACCTTGGCCTTTAAGTTTTTATCATGGACGGTACAACTGCAGGCCTACTTATGTCATACCTGCAAACCAATAAGAGTGTAGTGGGATTCATAGTAAGTTTTTCATCAGCCAAGTCCACAGAAAAAAGATTTTCTGATACAAAAATAAGATTTTTTGACAAAATGGCCAGTTACACTTTTACTGGTGATGCATTTTGCAAGTTTTTTGTGAGACAGTAAGATTTTTACCTTTCGTTTTTTACATGAGAATAAGATTTTTGATCTGTATCACAGGGCTCACACTAGGCTTTTTTTCCTACTTGCCCTTTGCGGCAAGTAAATTGTTATCACTTTCAGATTGTTACTTAGCCCGATAAAAAAAATTTACTTGCCCGCAAAAATAAAACAAATTAATCAAAAACAGATTAAAACATTTTCACTAATTTTAACCAACAATGCACTTTTATGAATTGGACGTTATTTTAACTTTGGTGGCTACAAACTTTGTGATTTATTGAATTAAAGAGTCTTAAAAATTGGCTACAATGAACACATAATTGATTGGAAATTTAGTAATTTTAAAGGGCAATTCAGAATGCGAAAAACATGTACGTTTAGTTGAATAATACCCATCCAAAATCATTTTTAATCATGTATGCATGTTGGTTTGTGTTTAAATCTGCTTCCCTTGAAGAGGCAAGCTTACACTCCATGCGTACAACAGATTTGAACAACACAATGGGCCGCCGCTCTGCTCAGTCCTGCCTGAAAACGGTGTGACGTATATATCCGATAATGCATCTGTTCGGAGTTGTGATTGGTCCGCTTATTAGTCACAATGTTCGTTATTTAGGGACACAAAATTAGCACTCTATTCTCTTCATGCTTCAGAAAATAACAAATAAGATTGCATTTCAGATTTCAAATAATTACTCATATTGTGTTTTTGATAAACATGTGTGTAATTCAAAATTTTAAACAAAAAATATAGCCGGTTGCTGTCCACGGTCACGGTGTACTCCGATCCAGCGATCGTGGCCTGTGTGCACTGTGCATGGCATTACAGTGCCGTGATTTGGTAATGTGTGCGACATTGCACAGGGCCAAGGCAAGGAAAATCTACGCAACAGGGATGGATGATAAGTGGTTAACGTAAACTTAACATAATTACATGCGTGACAATCCAGAACCTTAAAAGCAATCACACACGTCCTAGATTCTTTTCCATTTTCATCTCCATAAACTGCAATTGCCGTAAAAAATGATCATCGGGTATAAACTGATGATGACTGCGGCTCGCTCGGCGAAGCTCGAGTCATGACACGCAAATCAATGCAGAGACTGACAAATCATCGCGAATGTGACCCACATCAGCTCAGCCGGGTGATTCTGATCGACAGTTACGGCCCAAAATAATCATGAAATATCACTCAACAAAATATCACTAAACCTATAAGCTTGTCAGTTTTTTTTCCGCAAGGCAAAAAAAGAACCCCCCTTTCACTGGATTCTTTCAGCATTTACAGCAAAAGCGATGGTGGAAATGACATGAAACAGCTCGATTGACGAGCTGACCTCTGCTCACGGCGCTGACTTCCACAGCACGGACACAGCATTTGGGCCTCGACATGCATGACACTTTGACCCATTAATCGGATCATATTCCAATGTGTCGCGATAACCTTCTCAAACTTATAGCAGATTCCGTTGTTTGACATATTCCAGGTTGCTCTCAGGGTCAGGGAATGTTATAGAAACTGTCAAATTTGTTTCAACTTGCATCAGTGAAGTGAACCCCGACATTGACTAACCTCGTGTTCATTTGACCGCCTTGACAATACCACATAGTCCGTGCATCGCCGCGATGCGTCGCCAAGCGGGTATTAGTTTGGCCTCGCTGTCCGTGACGTAATTTTACGTCACTATTTGACCAGATTAGAATCTTGATGTCATGCGCCCATGTGTGGCCACTCGCTGGCGAAAGTGAGTGAAAAGTGCATATATGATTGGAGGCCCCTCTCTATGCCAGAATGCATTAGAAATGTCATATGTACTAAAATTTCATCACTTTTTGTCGACAGTATACTTTATATTCCACATGTTTTCATCTGGAATTGCCCTTTAAGTTAATGAACAAAAAATTTTTGACCGTTTTGGTTAAGGTTTATGTGACTCCATTTTCATGACAAAATTTACTTTGCCCACAGGCAAAATTTGACATTTTGGGTTTTACTGCCCGACAGAAATTTACTGTCCCGGAGCAAGCTGGGCAAGTGCTAGTGTCGAGTCCCTGTGTAGCGGAAGAATTTTGGCATTTCAAAAAGGTTGGCAGTATGTATGTACAGCATGGCAGTGCCACAATGTATTTATTAATAATATCAGTACTTATTTGTATGTACACTGTATTATTATAATAAGCGATTTCATTTTTAGTCACTACTTGAAGTTTGAGTGGCGTGTAAAACTGACTTCAATCCTATTGTGTAGCCTTTAAATACACAGCGTTGACATTCATAATTCGTGTAAAGGGAGAAAAAGACTATAGCCACAGAAAACCCATGCTGAGTGGAGGGGGCTGATCTCAAATATCATTGAATGGCAATCCTGAGTATTTCCCATTGAATGTCAACTACACATGTTAATATTCACAACGTCTCCATCTATAATGAATTAACTGATGAGTCATCCACTTCAGTCTTCTGCAAGGCTGTATGTATTATTTTTTCTCTTTGTCAAATATATTTTGAACAGACTTTGAAGTTATTAGCCACTTAGTTTATTGGTGGTGCTGTCTGCATTTAAAAAAAAAATCCATTAGGATTTGTTCCTATGGGAGAATGTACTGGTATGCCATGTTGCACATTGATTTAGTCATTGTTGTGAGGGTGTAAGAAATAGGGTAATCTTTTGGCTAATTAGGTACATATAACTCTTTTAAGGAAAAAGATCAATAGAGCCTGGGAAATTGAATTAAAGGATTCATGGCATTGGCTGGCGAAAATTTTTGAGACATGAGATAAGTGCTATGCAAAAGGATATTTTTCTTAAATTTTACATATGAAGGCCTTTTTCAACAAATGGTACTGGACAGTCCTGAATCATGTATATAGGCCAAAATGTCAGTTATGCTGGGAAGATTGAATATTATTTGTTTGAACAATTGTGGAGAAAAATCAAGTTTCATTGATGTAAAATTGTGAAATTTTGTATGAGACTTGTATTGATCTTTGGGGTTGAGTTAATGACAGGACTTCATACTTTGGTAGATGAATCGTTTGATATCAGATATAAGTCTTACAAATCGAAGTTACAGAATCAGGCGGCGGTTCTTTGATACAATGTCTTTATGTTGAAAGTAGCCATGTTGGATTTTTAGGTCAGGATAGTTTAATTTTTTATGCCTTTAAAGAATCTGGCTGAATAGGGCCTATTGTATCGGTACTTCGAAAAACTACTGGTAAGTAGTTGGTTTTGGTTGATTAGGAAATAGAAAGTTGTACATGACTTCATTCTTACTCTTGCAGTTATTCTACAGTGTTATTTGTTCAGTAGATTTAATCTGGTTTATAAAAATTATATGTGTAATGTATCCACACGAGTAGCGGGAAAAAAAACAGGTCTCAGGCCATAGATTCAATTTCTGAGAATTTTTGTCATGGAAAGTACAGATACATCATCACAGTCATTTTTAAGGAAATAAGAGTGGGTAGTTTGGGGCGGATGATGACTCTGTGTCACCTTCAGCAGAAGCATGAGAATACCTTAAAATCAAAACGAAGAAGTTATATTTTGGACTTGTTCCCAACTGTCGGTATATTTTGTTGCCAGTTGCCACTGAGCAGCTATTTAATGGTCATAACATTGGACTGTGATGTGTGTTGGACTGTCAAACACCTTGACTTTAATTGTGCTCTGAGTTGACACATTCATACTTGCCAAGGCAATATTAATCATTAAATATGGGTGGCCTTGGACATGATGGACATCTTAGTTACAGTGTCATGGTGTCATACTCTCTGACCGTGAATTTACCTACCATCGCTTATTTAGAAATTTCCTGATATTTAGATTAGACAATTAATTTTTTTTTTGACATACAGATGGTTCAGTAGTAAACAATATTGTCAAACTTTGATTATTTTAGCCTCAATAGTGAAGCTCCCGTAGAATGCAAAAAATATGGGAAAGTTATATTGCTTCACTGGCATCATACAAATAACACATCTGGAATCCCAGCATCCTGCCAACTTTTAATTGCTAACACAGTAGTCTATGGGCAAAAATATGCATGACACCCCCCCCCCTTCCTAAAAATGGGTACTCATTGATTTCACTTTTCAGCAGCACTACATGAAATGTTGAAGTATAATTTTTTCATGGCTTCATTTGCTTTACACCAGCTGTTATTTATTGAAAAAGACCTTATTTATATTGAAAATTGGCATTGTGTACATGCCCTTGGCCTGTATTTTGGTCCTGCTGAAAGAGATTGAAGTCCTTGGAGCATTTCACTTATCAAATGCCAAATTAATCCAATTTGATAGATTTAGTTTCAAGCATTGCCATACCGTATGGTGTTATGTATTTGTGTGAAGACTTCATCCAAGGAAGTTTAGTACATGTTGGGACTTTATCTAACAGAAATGAGAATTGAATCTCTAGATTTGCGCTTACAATACCAAAAAAACTACAGGATACTTGCAAGTATTTATTAGCGGGGATTGCCATTGAATCAGGGAGGTGGGAGGGTCCTCCCACCTCCCTGCATTGATAATCCCTTTCATTTAAAATAATATTTAATTTGTTTTAAAGAATACATATACTGTATGTAGGCAGGTAAATTTGAAAGTATTCCCCCATTTCATGAGTCACTGTTTATAGTTTATGTTTTTATTTTATTTCATAAGTTCATTAAAGAAAATTGCTATAAAACTGACAGTATATAAAATGTGGATGGCAAAATACAGACGTAACATCCTGTTGGTATTTGTCTGTGTTTGTATTGTATTTTGTGGGGTATGTATGTATGTTTACATTTGTTTTTGTGTGTGTGTGATGTGTTTGTATTGTTTTGTAGTATTTTGAATTTGTGTGTGTATTCAGCGGGCTGACAGAATATTGAAGTGATGATTGGCGTGCAAACGCGTCTGAGTAATTATTGAGCTGCTAATTCTGACTTAGCACCTCTGAGCCTGGTCTCCACACCAGCAGTTCCCACAAATCTTCCAGATTTATCCCAAAAGGATGTTTCGCTGCTGGGACAATCTTTATCGATCATGGGTTAACTCATTTTCGAGTAGTAGGCCTACCAACAGTTGTGTATTTCTCTATTTCCCCCTCTTTTAGTATCAGCATGTATGTAGAGCATGTCAAGCTCATCCAGTGATGTAAAGGGCTTGAGGGACCTCATATTTAAGAGTAAATGTGGCACGAAAAATTGCCATTAGGGAGATTAATTTGAAGTGCGGGATAATTTATGGTATGTGGATGTATGTAGACTGGATCATGCTGCTAAGTAGTGGGCTGCTTAATTCTGATCAACACATGCATTTTCGAGAATGTGTTTATGAATCCATTTAACAAATAGATTGTTTTAATTAAAAAGAAATATTGAACATTTTTGAAAGTCTTGGTGTTCTGTATTACATCAATTATTCTGCGTTCATCACATTCTATTTCTACCTAATGTCATGGCACATGGCATGGTACATGTCATTATGATGCTATTTGTGTAGCTGAATTGCTAATCATCATCTTTCTTTGTCTACGATCTTCTCCATCTGCCTTGAATGTTCACCTCTTCCCTGTTTCCTTCTGTCTTCTCTTCTTGCTTTCCTCTTCCACCTCTCCATATTGTCCCCTCTTCCTCCCCACTACCACTTTCCTTCCTTGTGTTTACTCCATGAATTTAATTCAGCATTTTCATGTTTACATATGGTACACACACACACACACACACACACACACACACACATACACTACACACACACACACACACACACACACACACACACACACACGCACGCACACACACACACATACATGTACACACACACACAGTACATTTATTGTGATGATAGTGTAAATGTATGTTGTATGTAGAAAGAAACGTCTGAAAAGAACTTTAAATCATTTTTTAGACTTTTTTTTCTTCAAATTTTAAAGTAATCATCTATCTTCAGATGATGTTCTTCATGTACATACGTGTAATCTGCACTACGTGTATTGAGTTATTGAGAGCACTTTTTAAGCAACACCTGTTATCATCCCTCTATATCATCAGGAAATCATTTTAATTAAACTCTCCACCAACCTCCCTCCTACACATTCATCCAGTAGTAGTGTGTTGCCACGTTTACCACTAGACATAGACTCTATTGTGTGCAACTATCATTCCTTTCGGCACTTCCTGCCATACCAAACTTTGTTGATTACAATTCTATTAAAAGTCATGACTTTGTTGCGGTTTATGCAACGTAGACACCCCGACTCTAAAAACCAGCGAAGTGTCAGAAAATAAATATGGCAATGAATTAAAAATAGCTATTGCTCGTGAAGGACCAGTTTAAATCAAATCTGCAGCTACTGGTATGTGGATAGGATGTTGAGCTTGCCGACTTTTCGTCAAGACCTTTACATTGTTACAACATTGACAGGCTCATCCTTGAGTTACGTTCCATTATCATTATCAGATATTGAAAGTAGAATGCGTATAGAATATCTATGAAAATAAATATGACTCGTTCCATTTATCTAATGTTTTATCCATGCAATAGAATAATGCACGTAAACAGCATTCAGCGATATCTGGTTGCCGTTTGTCGGTTCCCAAGGAACTCATCTTATCTGTGTACATTCAGCTGTAACTGTCAGCCTCCATGAGTGGTCTTGAGATTATTCTTGGCTCCATGTTTATTTCAGAGGAAAGAGATACCAATAAACAGATTAATGGGAAAAGAATTCTCTGAGATTCCGGTACGTTCAATACCATTCAAATTATTACACTGTGTTTCTCAGTTATACAGCATTCTCTATAAACTACATTCACATTGCCATAGTAAGACAACAATTGGAAATAATCCTAACCATTATCAGTAGGAATGGATACTTGAAATTTGTCAATTGTTTATCTTTTGAAAGTACTGGCGATGTTGATGATGAAGATGATTCTGATGATGATGATGATTGATAAAAATATGTAACATTAGATAATTATAATGATAATGATGATGGTGATAATGATAATAATCATAATAATGATAACAGCAGTATTACAACTAATACTTACTACCAATATAATTGTAATAAACTCAAACAAGTCAAACAAAGATAACAAAAACACAATCAAGCTTTTCTTTATGTGTTAATTTTCTTATTACAATCCATTCAACCATATCTGCACTGTACACTCAACCCACTTGATATCTAATACCAAATGTATGCATTTCACAGGTAGTAGCAATAAAATAAAAAGAAGTATATAGCCAGGGATCAATCAAATATTGGAGTGTTTCAAGTGACCGGGTTTAAGACACACCCTGATAGTGTGACATAGGTAGCTATCAATTTCAACCGAGGTGTTTTCCTTAACTAGGTTAGCCAGAGGTGAGATTTATGCTTGATTTACAACAGTAATGGAAATAGGTAAGGATTTTTAAGAGGTGGGTAAGAAATATGGGTGTAATTATTGCTAGCACAATCTACAAGAAAAATCATGCCAGTGGCAGGTGATTGAAATGCTAATGACAAATATTTATTATGTTTCTCAAAATGTGTTTTGACACGTTAGCACCATATTCTAATACGTGTTCATACTACTGCAATCTTCATTTGAATATTTTGGAGCAGCTTGCAGTTGAATTCATAGATTTGGGATTATGATCTACTGTTTACATTTTTGTCTCTGTTCAAATTTGGGGGAAAAATGGCATTACAAGCTGATATCAACTTTCAGTGTAATTTTAACAGTGAAGTATAAACTGTGTAGTGAAAGTATGAGATGTAAATACCTGTAAGTACCGAATAACAATCATGCTTTGTCATATATTGCAGCACTAGGCTAACAACAAAAATGTACTAAAAAAACGGTCAATCATATAAATATTTGCTACATTGCAGGTGAACTGTATGCGCTATATATTTAGCATAAATATTATTTCTCAAATTTGCTTTGAGATGGGAAATTTGTGAGAATTTATTTTCATGATTTTATTGCATTTTCATTCACTTGTATCTCAGGAAGTGAAAATTTTGATGTCGTTTACTTGTCGTAAAATTCGTGGAAATGAAATCGCTGCGAAACATTCAATGTAAACAATAATTACACTGCAAATGTATTGTGATATGCCTTAACCTGGAAAATAGGGAAATGGTGAACTCGGATCCCCATCACCAACAAAATCCAGTTAATCTTTGACATTGGAAGGAGTGGTCTTAAATTAACTGTATATTTGTGGTTTGGTAGGAAGTTTGACATCCTCCCAACCCCTCTTTTTGTAATCAGAAAGTTTAATGAAAGTGAGCTACAGGATGTATTTGTATACCAGGAAGTCATTTTGTCTAAGTTTTCCAAAGTTCAATTGAGGTGTCATTTAGAGGGAATTTCATAATTGACTACAAGACCTTTGGAGCCTTTTTTAGTGTTTTTTTTTGGGGGGGGGGGCAGTCATTACAGTGATTGCACTTGAGAGTATTTCATGGGAGGACATGTGGCCTTATTAAAGGCAAGGTTCACCCCGACATTAAGTTGGTTTTAATAAAAGCAGAACAATGAAAGAAACATATTAATGAAAGTTTGGCGAAAATCCTCCAACGAATAACAAAGTTATTAGGTTTCAAAGTTTTAAATTTGTGACGTCACATGCGAGCAACTCCCCATATGCAATGTGATATAAATTCCATAAAAGTGCCGTTTTCTCAGAAATTTGAAAATGATTTTACTTGTGCACTCAACATATTATCAGAATTATTTCATACATACTTCTATGAGAAAAAAACCCATTCAGTTATCATGAACCATTAAAAAATGGCAATTTGTGGAATTTATATTACATGACATATTGGGAGCTGCTCGCATGTGACGTCACAAATTTAAAACTTTGAAACCTCATAACTCTGTTATTCTTTGGTGAATTTTCTCTCATTGTTCTGCTTTTATTAAACCCAACTCGATGTCAGGGTGAACCTTGCCTTTAAGAGTCGTCTAATAAGCAAAAACCGTGAATTAAAAGTCAATGAAATACAAATTCATCTGTCACTAAAGGGCAAATACTGTAATTTTTGAAGGCGGCGGGGAAAATCCCCTCCCAGACCCTCCCCCAATTAAAGGTAAATGACTTGATTGGGGTTAATCCTCAACTTGGGCTGAAACTACTCTAGAATCAAGTAAACTATACAAGGATTCTCCTGTGAAAATCTTGTAGTCAAACGTTGACTCATTCTAAAATAAACAATGTCTATATCACTCGTAGCACGGAAACCTGCTGTGTGTCTCTCTATGGGGCTTATTTTTATCGTCCCCGGGAAAAAATAAGATACTCCTATGTTTATGCTTGATTCTCCTTAAGTAAACAAATTACAGACAAATCCTCCCAGGTGGGAGATCCACTCCTGCTAGTGCATAGTTGGTATATATTTCAAGTCATTTGGTTCTTGAGGCATTTTCAAGTGTTCCCAAACATGTCACTAACCTTTAACCCGAAATTTGGTTAAAATTGACCCTTTTTCGGGTGTGACCCAACGGATTCTATTATTGAAAGTTTGGCGAAAATCCCCAAAGATAACATGAGTTATGAGGTTTCAAAGTTTTTAAATTTGTGACGCTCACATGCGAGCAGCTCCATCATTGTCATTGTGATATAAATTCACAAATTGCGCATTTTTACATAGGTTCATGAATAACTGAGATGGTGTTTTTTCTTCTATAGAAGTATGTATGGAAATAATTCTGATTAATATGATTGAGTGCACAAGTAAAATCATTTTTCAATTTCTGGAAAACGGCACTTTTATGCGAATTTATTATCACATTGTATGGGAGTTGCTCGCATTGACGTCACAAGGGTTTAAAACTTTGAACTAATAACTTTGTTATTCGTTGTGAGGCATTATTCGCCAAACTTTCATTAATTGTTTCTATTCAATTTGTTCTGCTTTTAATTAAAACCACTTAATGTCGGGTGAACCTTGCTTTATAATAAGGCCACATGATCCTCCCATGAAATTACTCTCAAGTGCAATCCTGCTAATGACTGCCCCCCCCCAAAAAAAAACACTAAAAAAGGCCCTCCTAAAGGTCTGTAGTTCAATTATGAAATTCTACTCTTATAATGGACACTTCTCAAATTGAACTTTGGAAAACTTAGACCCAAATGACTCTGTATACAAATACATCCTGTAGCCTCACTTTCATTAAATCTTTCTGATTACAAAAAGAGGGTTGTGGAGGATGTCAAACTTCCTACAAACCACAAATATACAGTAATAATCAATCCTTCCAATGTCAAAGATATTAACTGGATTTTGTTGGTGATGGGTCCGAGTTTCACCATTTCACCTATTTTCCAGGTTAAGGCATATCACAATACCATTGCAGGGTATTATTGTTTAATTTGAATGTTTCGCCAGCGATTTCATTTCCACGAATTTTCGACATAGTAAACGCACATCAAAATTTTCACTTCCTGAGATACAAGTGAATGAAATGCAAATAAAATCATGAAATAAATTCTCACAAATTTCCCATCTCAAACAAATTTGAAGAATAATATTTATGCTAAATATATAGCGGCATACAGATTCACCTATGCCAATGCTAGAAACATTTATATGATGACCGTTTTTTTAGTACATTTTTGTTGTTAGCTATCGTGCCTGCCAAGTATATGACAATAGCATGATGTTATTCGGTATTACAGGTAGTTACATCTCATACTTTCACTACACCAGTTTATATACATTCACCTGTTAAAATTACACTGAAGGTTGTATATCAGTGTAATGCCATTTTTCCCCAAATTTAAACAGAGACAAAAAATGTACAGTAGATTCATAATCCACAAATCTATGATTATCTCTT
>JZLH01S0458946.1:24288-50001 GCA_001188425.1 Eucidaris tribuloides | reverse complement strand
CTTACAATTTGTTAGGGATGATTTTATTTTTATTTCTACTGGTAACTAATTCCACAGATCTATGTGGAGCCATATGAATTATTTTATAAATGTTTATCACTCCCATTAGTCAATCAACCTACCTCTTGTCCGTGATGTACCCATCCACCTTGTGGAGGTCTCGGCCGAACCACCCGGCCGGCTTGAAGTTGAGCGTGCACTTGTGTCCCGTATTGTGATTGATGATCTCCGTTGTGCCGTACTGCTCTATCCAGAGTCTCCCCACGATGAGATTATGAACACACATTAGGACGTTGTGGAAAGTGTATGATTCATTATGCCTGCAGAAAGAGAAGGAAATAGAAAATACTGAAGTGAATGTTTCCATAAGAGCTTCACATTTATTAATTATCAATCACATCTATACTGTATTTTTCCATTACCAACTTGTTGAAAGCCTTGTGAAATGACTGCGTGAATGCTTATTGATTAAGTTGGGGTTTTTTTAAGCCCAAGTATAGTTTTGGTCAATCTGTCACAAAGTATTCTATTGTCACCCCATACATCAGAATACAACATTGTACACACTGAAATTGTTTATAGTGACAACTATAATATGATGTTTAAATTAAAGGGGAGCATCTAGCGGTATGTACATTATATTTGGGAAATCCCTTCTGCCGGGAACATATGTTACGGCCCTTCTGCTGGACAACCGACGTAAATATGTAATTAAAGATGAATCCGTCACACAACAAAGGCGGGGGGGGGGCGGAGCGGGGGGGGGGGGGCGAATTAGTTATAATTGTGGTGATATTCGTATGTGCCTGCAATCTGAGGTTAGAACTCCCCCATTTTCAGCAGAATTCCGTTCCAGAGCACCCGAATTCAGAAATACAGAAACATTTTGATTATTTCAGATCCAGAGACCCCAATTTGCCGTTTCGCTTCTAATTTTTCGCTTATGCGGCTCGAGCCATAGCCAGAGCATTGGTCTTCATTCAGCACGGCACGCCGGACACATCTTGCGCGATGCAGTTCCAGGCATAGCATTTTGAGGTTTCCTGAAGCCTTTAGCTCAGGTTCCAGACCCCCATTTCTGCTCAAGCCCGTTCCACGAGCCCCCGACTTTTCGATTTCGGTGCGGCACATAGGTTTCACTTTGTAAGTCGACGTGACCCCCCCCCCCCCCCTCCCCGGGGATGTCCACTAGACCATTTACCATCTAGTACGTCAATTACAGTTTCTGTTCTTGTTTTTTCATCACTGTCCACACATATTCCTATTAAAACCACGATGATGTCACAAGTCAGTACAGTATATCGATGCTGTGATGTGGTCAAGTTAGTCCATCCTGTTTTAGCCATGATTTTCGGGTGCCCAAATTAAAATAACCGCAACATTATTTACGACGGGTGACAGTTTCATTGATTTCAGTACTACTGGTAATATTTCACCATAATAAAACATGTACATATCTATCATACAACACATTTCATTGCAATAAACACAGCCATATGGTAGTGTACTCAGTGTTTTTTTTCTCTTCATTTACAAACACACAGTATATAAAAACAGTACAAAAATATATTGATCATTTCTGTAATGTATTAAAATTTTAATCAACCACCACCACCATGTTTCCAGGATACACTTCCAAAATCGGCACAATGCAAAGATGAAAATGATACAGATCACTACTGTTGCATTCAAATGTAGCAAACTGCAGCTTTCAATTTTTATGTCTGCTAGTGTATTATATTTGTGTGTGTCGGTGAACATGTCTGTATGTACAGTATCTGTATAAATGTTGGCATTTTAGTGTGAATATGTCTGCACTTCGTTGGGTGTCCACGAGGAGAGCCCTAGCATATTTTCCTGGCAGAAAGACCCTAGCATATGTTCCAAGCAGAAGGGCCTTAATGCTAAATTGCCTCCAACCTAAAAACCATTGGCATTTTTTACATGGAATCAAGTTGTGTGATATGTTTAGACCCTCCTGTTAGTCTATGATGTGCAAATATCAACAAGGCAATATTTTTCAAATAAGAGATTTTTACTGTAAATGACGTGATTGGGGGTAGTCCTCAACTCGGGCTGAAACTACTCTAGAATCAAGTAAACTATGCAAGGATTCTCCTGTGAAAATCTTGTAGTCAAACGTTGACTCATTCTAAAATAAACAATGTCAATATCACTGTTAGCAGGGAAACCTGCTGTGTGGCTCTCTATGGGGCTTATTTTTATCGTACCCGGATAAAATTAAAATACTCCTATGTTTATGCTTGATTCTCCTTAAGTAAACAAATTACAGACAAATCCTTCCAGGTGGGAGATCCACTCCTGCTAGTGTATAGTTGGTACATATTTCAACTCATTTGATTCTTGAGGCATTTTCAAGTGTTCCCAATCATGTCACTAACCTTTAAGGCCCTTCTGCCGAGAACGTATGTTAGGGCATTTCTGCCGGCCATGCGACAATCTGTATTATGTGTAAGCATGTGTGTGTGTCTGTGTGATCAATACGGTAATTGTTAAATTGTCTGTCATTTCCACAAGAATTCATGATTAATTTCACGCTATTTTGGTCAGAGGGTTCAAGGTCACAACACAACACCAATGTGTAACAGGTTTAAAATAGTAACTATCAATCAATCAATCAATCAATCAATCTGTCTGTAAAAACAACCAACTCCACATTGACAATATGACTTTGTCCCTTCTCACTGGTGTGAATGGAAGCATGACACCGTATCATCTGTATGGTCCAACAAACATCTAAGTTACAAAGTGTAGTATGCCATATGTGCTCACAGCCTCACACCTGTTATATGTACATGTATGTATGAGTACATAGATAAGTTGACACAGGTAAATGAATGATTAATTTATTGACACATGACCTGTATATCAGTCCACAATTTTAGCTGTATATTTTTCAAGGTCCAACAGGGTAATGATAAACATGTAAAGTTGTCCAATGTTGTAATATCAGTACATATCACTCATTTCGTCGGTGACATTACGTACTGGTGAATCTCGTACCTACAAACCTACAAACATTCGCCTGTACATGAAATCACCAACTATTTGTATCCTAGCAGTCAGTATGTTGTTTGCATAACAATCATGAAAGCAATTTTCACCACTGTCACTTTTTGAATTTCCCCGAGAGGAATTCTGGCACATTAACTTTCACAGTTCTGTTTTACTTAGTTTAGCGTTTTACGTACTAGATTCAAACAAGTACGTTAATTGGCTCAATTACAGAGCCACATGATACATTATAGGAGAATTCATGTTAAACTCATTTCATATCCAACTTGCATAAACATCACTCAACTGACATACCAGCAACAAGTACAGCACGTACATGTATCAGTATTCAAAATATCATAAATCAAGTTCAGGATGTTCTGGCCCCCGCCCCCCCCCCCTTCCTTTTTTCCTGCTTCAACACCTGTACACTTTCACTCTATGTTTTTGAGGGTTGGCAGCAACACTGCAAGTACTACAAACATGTTCCTTTATTGTGTCATAATCAGAGATAAGTCGAGTCCAGCCTCAAGGCTAAATTTTGTTGGCCTTGGCCTTGGCCTCGAATCAAATAACATGTATAAAATCTATGTGAAAAATATTTTTCCATCGGCCTCATGACTTGGAACAGTCAGCCTCAACTCCATCCCTAGTCATAATATGAATGATTGATTGATTGATTGATTGATTGATTGATTGATTGATTGATTGATTGATTGATTGATTGATTGATTGATTGATTGATTGATTGATTGATGATTGATGTGATTGATTGATAGTAAGTACTTATTTATTCACAAGAGAGTTCGACTGCGGTGATACCTGGCGCATGTAAACAACAAGATGACGCTTACTTAGTTTATTCCATTAATTTTTTTCGCTAACAATTCCACCAATACGCAATGCCCATACTGCCCTCCCCCCACCAAACCACTCCCAACATCCTTCGAGACTAATTTCACATTCAGGTGAACTCACAGTAATCACACTCTAATACAAAAACAAAAGATGCAGTGTTGCTATCTTTCATCAATGAATTTTCAGTAATTTTGTGGCTAATGCAGTACTTTAACCATATTTTGAGTCAAAGTCAGTTATTCTATCATACTGTAGTAGCATTACACAAAACTTGTAGTAGTAATCCAGATTTGAAATCCGGTTTAGTCCCCGACTAGAGGGGTGGCCGGATTCACCTTCCACTCACAGAAATTGCCCTTACCCCCTCCCTCCACTTTACTCTATTTGGTGCATCTTCCTCCCTTAATCCAACCCTCCTACTCTCCTCCACCACTTGCTTCTTCCATGTCTTCTTTGGTCGCCCCCTTCCCCTCTGACCAACCACCTCAAAAAACTGATTTGATCAAATCAGTATTGTTCATGCAATCTTCAATCATCTTCACCACTTTCAGTAGAAATTACAACAAGAGTGTCGCTGGGGCGAGCACATAATATGCCCGCCTGTAACGCGGAAAATTAAACCATGTCAGTGTGACCTTGACCTTTGACCTTTCTACCTCAAAATCAATAGGCTTCCTGGGATCCATGCTAGTATCATACAAACCAAATTATATGAGCCTGGGTTAAGTTAAACTGAAGCTATCGCGTTTACAAGGACTTCACAAGGGTAAGATGAAAACATGTCACTGTGACCTTGACCTATCACCTTTTGACCTCAAAATCAATAGGCTTTCTGGGATCCATGCTAGTATCATACACACAAAATTATATGAGCCTGGGTTAAGTTAAACTGAAGTTATCACGTTTACAAGGACTTCACAAGGGTAAGATGAAAACATGTCACTGTGACCTTGACCTTTGACCTTTCGACCTCAAAATCAATAGGCTTCCTGGGATCCATGCTGGTATCATACATACCAAATTATATGAGCCTGGGTTAAGTTAAACTGAAGTTATGGCGTTTACAAGGAAAAGTTAACGGACGGACAGACGGACGTACGGACACCACGACGGACGGACAGACAGACAGACGGACACCGAGCATGATACCATAATACGTCCCGTAGCCGGGCATATAAATAAATCACTACCACTTGGCAGCAATGAAGGTAGAAGAGACAGAGAGAGAGAGAGAAATTTCTCCAAACCACCATACTTACTTTGGAAGTTTTATCGTCACGACCCCCTTGGGTAGAACCTCCATGCTCTTCCCCCAAAACTTGAGCTTGGGGTGCACGGCGCCATGGAATTCAAAGTGGGGGGAGGTAGCGTGGAAGGCACTGACGGGGTATTGGTGCGACACCTGTTCTAGCAAAATCTTGGTATCAATGTCCTCCCTAAAAAGATAAGATTATAGATACATGCAGAACATAATTCCTTCATAAAATTTCATTTGGGACCAAGATAATGGTGGACCCTGTGGAAAATACAGATCTACAAGAAGGCAATTACCGTACCATCTATTGGTCACATACACTGTAGAAAGATTTTTTTTCTCATTTTCGTACAAAGAAGTAGCAAAACTGATGCCTGTTGTATGAAGGGTAGAGAAATTGTTCCATTCACGTAATAATCTTCCTAAATTTAACAAGAAAGTGATAAATCACTCTAGAAATTGTGTTTTTTTCAAGAAACAGTTTGATAACCACATGCAATTTCAAACAAATTTCCAAATTTAATTATGAAGGAGTATTTTTTAGAAACAAGAGCAGAAGCAACAATAAAACATAATCTAGCACTGACATCAAGTATAAGACGTCTTTAGAAAGAACTTCGGACTCAAGCGCCAGTTGAGAACAGAGTGAAAAAGCTTAGAATGCTAGTACTCAGTAACTTTTTTTCCCACAGTCATGATCATTAATTATCAAAACAGCTTTTTCATGTTTAAGAAACTGCATTTTCTCTTTCAAGCAAAAACAATTCTCCTAATAATGACCAATGAATTACAAATTTAGTCTTTTGTGAAAAGCCCCTATGCCAGCTGCTTAATAATGTCACCCACTTCAGGACCAATCGGTCCATGACTTGACTTACCTCGTTAACTCGTAGGTCTCGCCTAATAGAGGATTGAATGGCTTCCCAAACCTATCTAAATTAGAAGCAGAGGCTGATACCACGAAGGCTGTAACATACTGGAAAGAAAAACAAAAGAAACCATCACCAGTCTTTGATGCACAACAAAGCAAATTATGCGAGTATCATACACTTCCAAATCAATCTTTATATTGAAACTGATGAAATAGACTTAAAGGTATTGGCTAACATTTACCACAATTAAAAAAATCTGAGCCACATGATTCCCCATGCTACATGTACCAGTGTCTTTGATGAGGTCTAAAAATGAAGCCCTGAAAAAAATAGTATTTCAAAATGATTTAGTGCTTTAAAAAAGTGAAAATCGTAAGTTGACCAGATTTACTTGCCCATTTCCTCCCATAGACTTACTGTGTGTACACCTCAGCTATTAAATCTCGCCCCGAGTTTTAATTGTTTATTCATGCATAACTTGCCATTGGCAGTGTAACTTTCCAAACTATTGTATTCTAGGGTGTTTATTTGTCCATTCCAACACTACTATGTAGCTCAGATATCAAAGTTTGACAATTTTTTAAATTGAAGCTCCACATTGTTAGCCTATCACTTTAACATTTAAGTTGCCTTATTGAAACACCTACTTATTTTCTTTTCTGCTATTATTATCATTGGACACAGTTTCACTTGAATAACAAAACAAATGAATGTTTAAAATGGCACACAAATGAAACACCTGTTGATTTTTATTGAGTTCATCTAAAACCTCACATTGAGTAGGGTAATTATTGGATAAATCTCACCTTTTTTCATTTCACATGAAATTGCCCCCCCCCCAAAAAAAAAAACAATAATAATAATAATAATAAACAAATGAAATAAATAAATAAATTTAAAATATGAAGGTGATTTTTATATTTTTTAACTAGAATCTGCTGTTATCATTGCTTTTAATATGAAAGACAAACAATGAAATGAAACATTCATTTATTATTTATATCACAGGTATGTGATATGTGATACCACTATCATGGCATGATCGTGTTGATATTGTCCTACAGAGTACTGTGATTGCATTACCTTTATCTACGCCTATAACAAGATCACAACAAATAATGAAAAGTAGGGCTCTACTCCAACTTATTTTGTTTGCTTGTCCTTTGGGCAAGAGACATTTTTTACTTGCCCAAAAGAAAAATTTACTTGCCCGAATACATGTAAAATATGAATCATCATTTCTCCCTTACATGTATTTTAACCACAAAGGCATATCATGGCATTGGAATTTGGTTAAATTCTGGGGGTTGTGAAAGGTGTGATTTTTTAATTAAAAGAGTCGTATAATTTTGGCCACAAATCTGCACAAGCCATGTTTCCTCACTTTGATGATCAACATTTTACTTGTTCGATCAGGCAAGAAAATTTTAACATTTTGATCTGTTGCTTGCCCAACATGAAATTTTACTTGCCCCAGGCAAGCGGGCAAGTTCTAGAGTTGAGTCTTAGTTAACCTATTGAAGACGATTTGATTTGATACAACACAAATTCTCCATTGACCCCAGCCCAAAGATACATGTATATTTTGTACTTCGTTCTCAATGGGTTAAACATGAAAGTCGTTATATTCACATACATTCCACTATCCTACTGCAGTACACTGCACAATCATAAAAGATGTCATCTACTACATGTATGTCAACGTTCACGGTCACGTCTGGCCATGGGTAACAAGATTAATTCTCAGGTCTGCAGTCGTCAAATTGCTTTATGGAATCATGATGAATGACAGAATGACCATCAGTAGGTGACCTTTGAAATATTGATTTCAGCTCACAAAAAGCTACCAACACACAAAACTTCATGGTCTGTACGTACACACATACGAGGCGTGACTTAGGCTTAGAACTACAATGTCTACATGTCCGAGTAAAGAAGGCAGTTTGTTTTGTTTCACAATGAATGTTTCATCAATCTTTCAAATACAGTCCCACCATTAGAAAATAACACTAAACTGACTTATTTATTTTAATGACAAATTGTAATTTTCAAAATATTCAACAATTTTTCAGAAGTGGCATCCATTTTAGGCATACATGAATATACATGTAAATCTACGTGTAATCTTCAGGGTATTAATGATATACAAGGTGCACGTGTAGGTCTATTTTAAAACCATGACCAGAGAAATTTCAGTTCTCTCCAGTTACCCAAAAAGAACTAGTTGCTGCAAGAAGCAGACCTACAAGGTACACATGCAGAAATAAGGTGGACCATGGATTATCTTTTCCCCCGATTTAAAAAACCGCATCGCCTTTAAACCATCCTGTTTCCACAGAGCGCAATATACCGATTCCGTGTTCCCAGTCAAGCAAATATCATGTCAATCGGAAGTCATGAATTCAAATTTTGACATCGCAATGCATTGTGGTCAAACTGGCATATTGTGATAGTGTAGCAATTCAGGACCTACGTACATGTACACTGTACATGTATTTATGTTTATTTAATTTGTGTAAAACAGAATACAGAGTGTTGACACAAGCGATCATGTGTATGCTGGTGAAATCGAAAAGGACGTGAAAATGTTATGCACTTCCGGGTTCACACGCCGGTGACCCCTACTTCCGCCAGACACGGTTTGTCGCTGTGTGTTCCCACAGCGATTTTACACGGATTAACACGTTAATAACCACCTCCTGAAGGTGGTTATGAAAATGATAATCCGTATTTTAGTCATATGCCATTTATCAATCATCCGTGTCGCTTGTGTTTCCACAGGAAGGTTTTCCGGAATTGTGAATTCTTACACGGGTAATACCGTGTAACAGTTTTCTGTGGAAACATGCAGAAAGACACGATTCTACTGCATGTGCTGCAAAGTGCATGAGGCATGGTGCATTCATTTCTTTCTTCACTGCATGAGATTTAGGAAATTAGTTTGACAGTAAATAATGATTAAAGTGATAGGCTAACATTGTGGAGCTTCAATTTAAAAAATTGTCAAATTTTGATATATGAACTACATAGTAGTGTTCATATAGACAAATAAACAGTTTGGAAAGTTACACTGCCAATGGCAAGTTATGCATGAATAAACAAAACTCGGGGCGAGTTTAAATAGTGTAGGTGTACACACAGTAAGTCTATGGGAGAAAATGGGCAGGTGAATCCGATCAACTTACGATTTTCACTTTTTCAAAGCACTAAATAATCATTTTGAAATACAATTTTTTCAGGGCGTCATTTTTAGACCTTATCAAAGACAATGGCAGCATGGGGAATCATGTAGCTCAGATTTTTTTGACTGTGGTAAATGTTAATAGCCAATGCCTTTAAGTAAAGTGCATGGTTCATGCTCAATGTGCGAGGCAAGACAGCCCTGCTGACATGCAACGTATACATGTAGCAGGGAGCACAACCACTCATACTGTGGAAGTCTGGCTGCAACAAATGAAGTCGTTATCTACACTGTCTCGAACTCAAATCTATCAGCTGGACCAGACAAATCTTATATGTTTGTCGTCCAAACAAGATTACTAAGCTTTAGTTTCATTGCAGTTACAAAAATACAATTGTCCTCATGCAAATAAGTTCAATAGAAGGTCATGACTTCTGTAAAACGTACACATTGTACTACTATTGTATTGCAACTGTTAAAGCGAGGAAGCCTAATACATGTTCCATTGATTGGTACTGTCCCACTTCATTGGGTGTTGCGAAACTGGAACGGGGATTTTTATGTTCCATTTATTCTCTTTATAAATATCAGATGTACATGTACATGTATGGCGGTGTACATCTACAGAAATATATGACCTGTCACCACAAATCGATCAATAAGTCGCAATGGAAGTTTTTGTGTAAATTCGATAAATAGCAGAGTTGGGTTGCAAAAGTTGATTCTAGGATTTTCATATTTCCTAAGGGTACATACACCCATCTTTCATCTGTCCAAATTTGAGGACCAGAAGTGATTCAGAAGTATGATTTTCGTTGAATTGAACTTTTGTTTTTGAAAATTCTGTTGAATTGAACTAATTGAATGTTTTTGCGGAAGCTTGAGAATTTGGCCAAATTCGATCTTCACATCACTAGATTAACCGTAATGTAACCCTAATAATAACTGCTTGTTCGCCACCATCCCCAAGTCCCTCTGTAATAATTTTGGTATCACTACAAGGCTACGTTTATGGACTTTTCTTTGGTGGTGACTGTAAGAGCCAAAAAGGATTGCCCAATCCACAGTTCTGTTTTTAATGGGCGACTGGTTTTACCGAGCTTTCTGCGAAACAGTGGTCAAAGGCCTTCCGCTTCGCGTAAATGAGCACTACCTTTGCAGTAGTTTTTCTCCGCTTTCTGGATAATGGCATAGGTAATACCGGTAGTCCAAACTTGTGAACCAGGTTTTAAATGGGTTTGCTTCATCCATCCTAGACAAATTATACATCATTTTAAACTTTATTTAAAACTTAGAGTCTATACTTTCAGACTGTAATGGAAACACAATTTCCCGTTTTACCGACTTATGGTGTGTTTTGTGGTGACAGGTCACATATATTAGGATTACCAGCAGCAGTCAAATTTGGTTGCATTATTGTACAAAAAGGTATACTGGTCAAGGTTTCTACTTTCTACAAAATTCTATGGTCAAATATATATTTCTGTGTTAGACTATTTCTATTCAGCAATCAATGCGTTGGGCATATTCATTGTTTATCATTGCATGGGTTCACTAACTATTAAGGTCATACAGTCTCTGTACCTACCCTTTCCTGTCCCCTCAATCTCCATTCAAACCCCTCTACCTCAAAATGGTATGACCACTTCACTTCATGATCAATACAAAGTGGGGAGATTCCATTTATTAGCAGGGATGTACATGTATACCCTCAACATTCTGTTTCAAAGTCCATCAAGAGGTTCCCTATCGCTAACAGACCTCTCAGCAAATATGTTCTCTGGATTAAGAATGTTTGCATTGTGACCAGTCTAGATTTTATGGAGTATTATACCTGCATGCATCAGGACGTGGTATCGATTTAGATCACAGGGGTTGATGTGAATTGTATACAATTTTGTAGATTGATATTCCTCTTAAAGGCAGTGGATCTCATTTGCAAACATCCCCACAGACCAGGATAACATAACCCATACCCTTGGGCTATTGATGAAGGGCATGTCTGTGAAATCTGGGGGAGAGTAATTAGAATTTGAAAAATGCGAAAGAAAACCAATAGCCGTTTAGTTCTATGGTAGGAATTTTTTTCTCGCGAGAAAAAATTCAAATCAGAGTCTAACGGTCACTATACAGTAATTCCACTAAAACTGAGTTTCCAGCTCCTATATTTTGCTGAAGGTTCCCAGATGGCATTTTCTTCTAAATGCCATTGTATTTACACAATGTTAATTTTAGGCATGCAAAAGAGATCCACTGCCTTTAATATTTAAATTTAAATGTAATATTCAGCGTAGGAAATACTACAGGGCATTGGGCGATTTTGCCCTTAACAGAGTCTAAATTGCCCCTTAAAGGGACGCGCCGCTCGTAATCCATGTACGTTTATTTACCTTACGCTTGCCCCTATTGCAAGGCAGTGCGTAACACTGAAATCTATGCTACGTAGTGTAGAGTTCAGTGGTGCGTAACAACAATCGTGTAGCTGCGAACACAATTGCCGAAGAGGGTCAGTTGGGCTTAGTTTGCCTTTATTCGGGTGAATACGTGCTGCATAGGGAATTGCACACAATTCGTGCCCACTCGTTTTCCGAAAGTATACGGGCATTCCCGAATATTACTCGAGTCGGGCCAGGTCCAAACGCCCACGACTTGCGACTTTACGGTCCCTTTAAAATCCTCAAAAACCGGTTCTTTGGGGCGACCATTTTCTTCAGAGTCACCCTCAAGTTTTACTACAGAAATTTTTATGAAAGTTCACAGCTGTTTTTATCAAACATATCATTGAAAAATTTGTTGAAAAACTGTTCGTTTCTTTAAATTATCGCTCAGAAACAGCTTTTGCATGCTTATTCATGTGCGTTATAACCCCCAAAATTCAAGAATAGCCCCAAGAAATTCATGAATAGCCCAAAGGTTCATTTAAAAATCGCCCTTAAAAAATAAAAATTTATTCCTACCCTGGTAATGTTGTTTTAATAAATCGTCGTGGCTTTTACGAACCGCCAAACAGTTGTTTTGGGGTCAAATTTTCGATTTTGAGTTTTCATCGTATTATGAAAGTACATAATATAAACTAACATGTCCCAAAGTTTCAGACGGTAAAAATGTTTACTTTTTGAAATATACGAGTTTAAAAACACCCCTTTCGTCACAAATTGTTTATCGGTTCGTAAAACAGGGGCGCAAGCGACGAACAGTACACAGATATACGCGCACTGGATAGGCGCGGGTTTTACGAACCGATAAACAATTTGATGCGAGCGACAAACAGTACACAAAGGTATGCGCGCACGTGGTGGCGCGGGTTTTACGAGCCGTCGAACAATTCAAAGCGAAAATTGTTCATCCATAGGCAATACACGCAACGATGGCATACAGTGAAAGCAGTGGAATTTTACGAACTGCCAAACAATTTTAATCGCTAAATATAATTATAATTTTATGATATTTGGCTCAAAATAATCAGTAAGCCAGAAACTAGTAGTTATTTATATTTGTCACTTTGCTAAAATTCAGTCATCTGTAACAGCGAGAAACAAGAAATTTTTTGTTGGAAAAGTGCACTTTTTTCAAACGCGATTTCTCGGGAATTGCGTTTGCGCACCAAAATGAATTGTTCGCCGGTTCGTAAATAGCCACGACGAAATATTACAGTATGTTTCAGAATTACATGTACAGAGTCGCTATACATGTACAAACATATTTACAATAAAGTCTTTATTTATGTAGTGAGCCTTTATAGGTCAGCATAAGTTTTGTTGCATACATGTAGGTCAGGGTAAGAAATGGTTACATTAATTTCTTTACTGGGGTTCTTTTGAAACAGGGTTGGGTTTCTCCCGAAAAAACTAGTTTTTCCGGACGTGGGAAAAATGAAGAAACCCTTTTTTCCGGTTTTTACCAAAAAAACTGGAAAGAAACTGGAAAAAACCTCCAACAAATATTTCCGGGCCCCAAAAATAATATAAATGCAATGATTTTATGAGAATTAATTAGTATACATTTACAACAAATATACTGGCAAACAACATATTTAACAGACAACAAGAAAAAAAAACTACTTGCCACAATTCTAAATCCAAGAAATTAATATTTTGAAATAAAATAATTATCTCTAATAAAGGCACATACATGTAAGGCAGTGTATACTAGTATGTACATGTAGCTAACATGGATCTTTTTCATGTAAAGTATTGCATATATGTCCTGAACTCTATTATTTCATTGTTTTATTATTCAGCATCATGGTATAATTTTATTTTCCTGAAAGCAAACTGACACATCTTTGGTATCCCACTGCATGTGTTAACTACTTAGCTTGTTTTCATATTTAAAGCACAAGTTTAGATTTGGGGATTTTTTTGTTATTTGAAAGGTTTATGCCAAAGGTCATATCACACCAATAACAGATTCTGAATGTCTTTAGTTGTTGTTGTTTCTTTTTATTACTTACCAGTAATGAAAAATATTGGGGGGGGGGCACCCAAGATTTTGGACTAAATTTACATTATAGCATCCAAAGGGTTAAGTAGGTGTTAGGTTTATCATGAATTATACCTCATCAGAAAGAGCAGACTCTGATCTTTCCGATGAGGTATAATTCAGCTAATCTTAACACCTTATTAACCCTTTGGATGCTATAATGTCAAATTTAGTCAAAATCTTGGGGGTACCCCCCCCCCCCCTGAGATTTTTCATTAATTAAACAAAAAACAAAAGCATTCAGAATCTGTTATTGGTGTGATTATGACTTTTGGGCATAAAACCTTTCAATTAGTTTTTCCCTGCCTTACACAAGGCTAATTATTTCAACATTTCTCCATGCTAAATTGCTATAAACTGAGCTGATATAGGCCTACAATGTACATTACAGCACAATCAGTTGAGTAGTTACGGTAGTTGCATGGAGAAGTGACCATGAATAAGGGGAACAAACTATAGTTAGAAGTTCATTAAAACCAAAACAGGGGAGAACCAAAAACAAAAGAGCTGTCCTGTTTTATTTAAATTATGATAATTCATAAAATGAAAATCTTGAATAAATAACACAAAAAATAAACACCTTAGGAGGTTTTTTCCGTTTCTTCCGAAAAAGCCGGAAAAACCTGTTTTTTCCGGGACGGAAAAAACCGGTAAAACCGGCGGAAAAAAACGCTGCGGAAAAACTGCCAACCCTGTTTTGAAATAAGTACGCCCTCCGAACAGTTTACAATATGCAATTTTCAGATTTTACAGTGGCTATTTTGGCTGGTTAGGGTGCAAATCGCCCTTAGCCACAGTGTATTTTTTTTGCTGACAAATGTAGGTCATTGTGTCTTACCACTTCAATACAATGCATGAAACTTAACCATGCCCAAGGAAAAGGATTTATTCATTTATATTCTAATTTCTAGATTATTCAACTGTACTGTCAAGAGAGTCTGTGAAGACTTTTGTTTTTCAATTCAGTGTCAAGTTTGTGTAAATTCCGATTGGGTAGATTCAACTTTCAACGAGGTACATGTACCATCTCTAAAGAACATACAATTAATTAGCAATTTGTTCATTTGGGCAAGACAAGTATAAATTTTGTTCAGGTAATTGAAGTATGTATGTCCTACAAACTAGGAAAGCTACGTACATGTACACACAGAGTATGAATTATGAAAAGGGAAATGATAGGGCAAACCCCATAATAGGCTATTAAGTTTGTAACTTCATGAGAATGTTATATGTCACACAATATTTAGATCCATCACCAAACTACCAGTACTCAAAGTTAAATTCACGATTTATAGAGACAGTGATTTTCCATTTCAAAAAATGGTCTTTTCCATTTCCAAACCTGTAATTTCGTTTCAACTTGATCTAAAAATGGAAATTCCACTTTGTCATAGAAAATATACACAGCAAAAACATGAATTCCATTTTGCAAAGGTGAATTCCATGAATTTTCACATGAAAAGTAAACACCGAAGCGGATTTTCCGTTTCGATTTACCGGTAAACAGAAAATCACTGTCCCTACATTTAACATGCTTTAACAACCCTTTTATCTACATGTACACATGGTAAACATGCATTCTTGGAACTTCATAATGCATCAATCCATTCATGTGCTAACATCTAATCTCATTAACCCTGATATGGGCTACATGTCTATTCACATGGAACAAATTACTCCACTCAAATTGAACTACGTGAAAACTGATTCTCGATAGTTGATCTGGATACCCTACAACTGTTATGACAATGTGACATACACATGCAATCTTTCTCTGTTCTCTCACATAGCCTTGCCAAGGCCATGAAACAGTTACAAAACCTCTGTCAATGAAACTGCCTCCATATTTCTGATAGGAATGTAATCTAGGCCTAAAGAAGGAGTCCTTTTAGTTTTTAAAGACCTTGTATAACAATGTTTCCAGCTTAAAAAATCTGAGCTACATGATTCCCCATGCTACCAGTGTCTCTGATACAGTATAAAAATGAAGCCCTGAAAAAAATTGCAGTATAAAACGATCATTAAGTGCTTTAAAAAAGTGAAAATCATTGAGAGGCCACTCAGGTTTTCCCCATAGACTGCTGTGTTGCAGAATTTCCTATCGACTGAAAATAATTAATATGCCAATTTGTATCTGCACATATTGTTCTAGTGACAGCATAACAATCCCAGTTTTTGTGTTGTACGGTGTTTATTTGTCCATTCAAACACTGTCAGATATGTCAGATAGCAAAGTTTGACAATTTTTTAAATGGGTCTTCCACAGTTTTATACAGTGTCTTTAATACTGGGTCTGGGTTATAGTCTACCTACACTGTACATGTAAAATTTGTTACAAAGGGTCCACGTGAATGATTGAAATTGTTTCCTCTATCTAACTTGTGACAGTACTGTATGAGGTCTGGACTACAGTCTACACATGTACACATAGATTGACCTCACATATACGTCCAACACAGAGAAACAAAATGTAAATAGAAATATGAAACTTTGAATCCATGATTGAAATGGAGTATTACATGCATGTGTCGAGACAGTGATTTCCGTTTCTTGAAATAGCCTTTTCCATTTCAACAAATCTGGAATTCTAGTTCAAACATGCCTGAAAATGGAAATCCTATTTTGCCAGGCTTTCTACGTAAAAAACGACAATTCCGTTTCAATAGAACTTAATCATGAACATTGTTTCTCTACCATTTTTTGTGCCTTTGTTTCAACTTTAATTTCTGTCATTTAATTGTCACAATTTAAAGAGAACACACAGTACCGGTTGCATGCTAAAAATCTTTCATCAAAATTTCACATTTCATTGGGTTTCCAGACGTGAGAGTAAATTAATTTGCTTATAAATGGTGGGACTAATTCACTTCATATGCCCAATTAAAAAGCTGAGCGAATTGGCAGTTTGAGAAAAACTACCCGCTCGGAGTAAGCTCTGTTGCTGCAGTATGTATGGCACAAATACCTTAGTCCCATGTATTGATTTTCTGTGTTAGCTACTTTGTCAGTTTAGTGGGGATTTGTGTAACAGATATGTTCCAAAACGATAGGTCTGATTGTTTTAACTACTCTCTCCTGTTACTGTAGTGACATTTTAGAAATACCATCTGCTTCACAGAAGGTTATGAAAGCAGTTGCATGGAAAAATGTGGTTCTCAAGTAATCAACCAGTACTGTGTATTCTCTTTAAAGGTGAAAATTTGACGAGGAAAACAAAAAGCGTTTTCCGTCAGTTTCCATTTGCGAAGACTCACTTTTTCTCATTTGACGGATGCGCCGCGTAATTTCCGTTCCACCACTGTCTAGGGGATCATGTGTCCTATGTAAATGCATACCAGTAATATTTTGCATCAATTTTTATCACTAAACACCACTTTAAAGGCCACTGTCAAGGGTCAACTCACACAAGACGAGCATGTCAACTAGTCCTAGGAATACAGCGCACAATGGTGCGTCTACATTACAAAACTTTCGCCAAAGCCTTAAATTTCGCGACAGTTTCATGAAACTTCGCCGAAAATTCATTCGTGGCATCCACACTAGCCCAACTTCCCCCGATCTTTTCCGGGAGGACTAACTTCGCCGAAAATTAAGTCGGTTTAAAGCGCATGTGCGTCAGAAGCGTAACAATTGCGGTCTTTGATGTATAGCAGCACGCGAAACAGATTATGCAACCAGCTAGCAGATGCCATGAACTTCAACTGCAAAATACATGATGGGATGGCCATTGTTATTGCTACTAAAAATTAACATGTTTTCTTGTAATGTTTAGGACATGACGCCTTGATTGGCAGAAAATACCATTCACTTTTCAACTTTTACTAGAAATCATGAACTTAGAGACAACAGGCTCTTACGTTATGATTCGCCGTCGACAACGCAAATCCTGCACTAAAACCTCACGTGCACGGAAGCTTAGATTTATATTTGTTAAACATTGGGAACGTTTCTTGCCACAATTCCAGTAAAAATCACATTCGTTCACAAATTCAGCACACAATTCATTATTTACATGTAATGACATACTAGGCAGACGCCCGCACTACCAGCTGCTGCTGGACCAGCCCGCGTTTCAGACCGGAAATGGTCAATGGGATACTAACACCCACGAAACTTCGCGAAGTTTGCGTCTACATGCAAATGTCGCCGCGACATTTCGCGGCGCGCCGCGGTTTTTCATTTGTTCGTGTCTTGTGTAGTGAGAGATGTCTAGCCCGGTTGTTGGTCTTTTCGAGACAGGAATTTTCGTCCTCCGGGATGAAAGTTTCGCCAGTAAATTCGGGCGTCGAGTCTTGCTCTACACTGCAAATTTCGGGAAGTTAATTATCGGGAGTCTAAACTTCGGGCGATGAGTTTCGGGGGAGGGGGTTCTAGGTTAGACGCACTTACAGTATCACGAACATGACTGTTGCATGCCATAGCGTGTAAAGATTTGGCGAGCCTGGAAGGGGAAAATCAAATCTTGGTATTTTCGACGACGTTCATGGCTGTGTTCCGTGTGATAATGGGTGTCAGTACTCATGTAGTCCGCTTTCTATGATTTTGTCAAAGGGAGCGCGGGTTTCTCTTCTGTGTGACAGTAGCTTTAATGCATACATTTACAATGACCATTCCACCCACAAACTCGTACATCCTCAATTTGTCTAAAATGATTTGTCATCAGATTATTTGAAAGCTAATTGAATCAAAAGATATAAATGGATAGGTAACATGCTTGTCTTTTCCTCTGCATTCAAGTGACACAGTCACTTTATCAATTATGTGTTGCTTCATATTATGGTTGAATCTAGACTCCCATGATCATATTGCAGGTATATTATTAACACGCCTCATTGATCATGGAGTTGAGTCGGACAATATCACAGAAATAATTCAAGTTGACGGCAAAAAGCCCATTTATCAGCATCAACAATGCGGTGACATAGAGACTTGCATCAAAGTGCCAGTATCTTTCATAACAGTCTTATCAATCGGGCTTGGCTGTCATGCAGATCTCTGTTCACGCATTCGAGTAGCATGAGCGACTTGGGAATCAAGTGGACGCAAGTACGGCTCATTTGCACTTAAAGAGTGCGAGAGGCATGGCTGAATTTGTAAAATAATTTTCATAAGGTGTTGTACTTAACAATTAGATGCAGTAGTACATGTAGTTAGTACTTGTAGATGCAGTAGTACATGTAGTTAGTACTTGTAGATGCAGAAGTCACAGACGTAAGTAGTAGTAGTAGTAAAGTTGGCGGTTATTAGTCTTGGATCAGCACCTTTAATGTACTCTCACGTAGTAGTAGCAGTAGAAATAGTAGTAGCAGTAGTAGTAACAGTAGTAGTAGTAGCAACAACAGCAGCAGCAGTAGTAGCAGTAACAGTAGTAATAGTATTACTATTAGTAGCAGCAGCAGCAGTAGTAGTAGTAGTAGTAGGAGTAGTAGTAGCAGTTGTAGTAGAAGTAACACTAACAGTAGCAGTAGTAACACTAACAGTAGTAGTAGTAGTAGTAGTAGTAGTTGTAGTAGTAATAGTAGTAGTAGTAGTAGTAGTAGTAGTAGTAGTAGTAGAAGTAACACTAACAGTAGCAGTAGTAACACTAACAGTAGTAGTAGTAACACTAACAGTAGTAGTAGTAGTAGTAGTAGTAGTAGTAGTAGTAGTAGTAGAAGTAGTAGTAGAAGTAGTAGTACATGTAGTAGTGGTGGTGGTAGAAGTAGCAGTGGTGGTGGTACTTGCTGTAGCAGTACCTGTAGTGGTAGTAGTAGACGTTGTTGCACATGCAGTATCAGTAGTACATGTACATAGTTCTAGAGGTACATGTAGTAGCTGTCGTACATACAGAAGTTCATGCACATCATTATTAAGTCCATGTGCTACAGGAGAGTAGTGCTCAGTAAAAAGTGGTAATAACTTAATCCGTTGGAGACCAAGAAAGAGATATCTTGGGCTGGGGTCTATGAGGAATGCATGTTATCATCTCTAGCAACAAGGCAATTGCAAGATTATGTCTCGCCCACATGTGACTAAATAACAGAAAGGTTACTTTCCCAAAGTACCTTTGACCTTACCATTTGACCTCTGATGGCAAGATAACAAGAAGGTCCCCCAAGAGAGTCTTGCAGGTAAACTTTAATGTTGACCTCAAATGACCTTTGACCTCACCATGTGACCTCCGACCGCACCACAACATGATGGTACCCCTAGTGCATCTACCACCCAAGTTTGGTCACCATTGGACCAACGGTTGCTAAGTTATGTGTCACAAGAGAGTCTTGCAAGTAAACTTTAACATTGACCTCAAATGACCTTTGACCCCACTATGTGACCTCCGACCGCACCACAACATGATGGTACCCCTAGTGCATCTACCACCCAAGATAACCATTGGACCAGTGGTTGCCAAGTTATATATCATGAGAGACTCTTGCACATAAACTTTAACATTTGTGACGGACGGACACCATTTGGATTCCTTAGTCTCGCCTTCACCTCCGGTGGGCGAGACAAAAAGTACAATACAGTAGATGCAACTGTACTACAAAGTCACAAGAATGAGGCACAAATACTACACGAATACTGTAGTGTGTGGCTACACGTCACATTGCACAAATGAATAAAATAACGAGAATGACAAATGATTGAAAATGATGAATTCCAGTGAAGTGTCCGTCACTTCGATCAATCAATTACCTTCATCCTAGCTAATGGATCGTCCGACATACTGGCTTTGACGAGGAGATGGGCGTGTTCGATGTATTCGCAGCATCGCTGTAGAAAGCTGAGGGGCTCATTGAAAACTACAGGCATGGTGATTTTTGAGAGTTCTTTACCAATGCACTGCTTTAGTACTGTCCATAGCGTAACGTGATCTCGCTTGTACATTGTGGCGGGTAAGTGCGAAAGAGAAAAGAGATTCAAAAAAGGGTAATGAATTATATCATTATTACGATTTTATCTTCAGTAATACACGACAGCCCTGTAGGCTACATGTTACGATCAAATGAGTTACAAACTCAAATGTCACTTGACTTTCAATCAACCCAAAGCACATATTTTGGAATTACAGGTTACTGACATGACTGGGATCACTTGAAAATGCCTCAAATACCAAACAAGTTGAACCGTATACCAACTATACACCAGCTAGAATGGATCTCCCAGCTGGAAGGATTGTCTTTAGTTTGTTTACTTAAGAAGAATCAAGCATATTTCTCTTGAGAGCCCCGACAGAAATAAATCCCATAGAAAGCTTTACAACAGATTTCCCTGTTCCAAGGGATATTGGCAATAGTTATGAGTCAACTTTTGACCACTAGATTTTCACAGCAGAATCCTTACAGTACACTTGATTCTAGAATAGTTTGGGCTGATTGTAGAATAGAATAGTTTCATCCCAAGTTGAGGACTACCCCAAATATATTAAGCTTACATGTATAAACTACCTTTAAAAGTTTACTTTCTGTTTCTTGAATTTGATTATGATGGCAACTATTGTATAATTGCCACTTAAAACCATTAAACAGCTGAAATGCTCAAACCACCCCTTCTATTACTCCTTCAACCCTTTTTCCATTTTATTACTTCCTGAGCAGCTACAAGTAGCTTCCTAAAACCAATAGTACACCTGCATTTTCTAGCAATACCTTCTGATGTGCTAAAGGAAAATGAGTTATTTTAATTAATTTGACTACATGTGCATACAAATTTCTGAAATAGAGCATGCAATTTAATGCTTGATGGAATGAGTAGAGTACTACCTGTAAATGTGCATTGTAATCTTATACTGTATACGCCATACATGTAAATTTGGCGTGCATATATTTTCGCAATTTAACTTCCAAGTAAGACATGAAATTCACAAGATTTTATTTTCGCGATTTCAATATACTTTCTAGTACAGAAGTATAAGGAAGTGAAAATGTTTGCGTGCATTAAGTCACAAACTTCGCGAAAATAAAACCACTGCGAAATATTCAGCATATCACTGTACTTGAAAGTTGAAACAAAAAAATAAGATTGAGAACTAAAAAAATCTCTTTGAAAAACTACTATTTTAAGTGTGACATTTTGGAACCACATTAAAAAATTAAGCAAATTAAATCAGAAAAAAATTTCAAGAAATATGTTTGCATCGCAGCAGCACAGTCGAGCGATTGTCTCAGTGAGTGGACGATACACTAGGACCCTATTCATAAAAGTGAAATGATCCTGATCAGCAAGAGAGCCTAGAACTACATGTACATGTACAACATAGTGTAAAACAAACACCAATGAATCACTTACCACCACCAATTACATAATGGTACTACACTTACCTGTACATCTTCCTGGATCTGACATGATGGTGAAATACAAAATACATGTAAATGCATGCCAAAAGAGAAAAAAAATTCTCTAAATTGCAAAAAAGGTCACACTCTGTTTTTTTTTACCTGTATTAACCCTTTGGCTACGGGAACCGGATGTATCCTATGTTAACTCTAAGGGATTTTCAGAGTATCGGAGCCACTGGGTTAATATGCCAGTGAAATAGCAATGAATATTGTGTGTACTGCATGGTGCATAGGCCTACATGTATTTGCGACTTTGGCTGCTTGGCTTGAATTACCTACTGTAGCTTTTTCTATTTGAAGCTTTTGTCAAAGTTCATCAACAAATTCATTAAATTCATTTAATAGAGTCGATTCAGTAACCTGTAACCCTCTCAAAAACATTGCAACAAACTTTATCAGATTTTGTATAACTTCATATAAGGGTTATATGTTCAATTGGTATTTTCCTACCTTTTTAGAAATTTAATGCATTTACTTCTTATCATCATACCTTCTCTGACAGGTTCCCTGTAATTGTTCAGACATTTTTAGTTTTATTTTTGAAGGGGGGAGGGTAGTCTTCCTGTACAAGTAGTATGTATGGAAATCTTAGCAAAACAGAAACGTGTTGATAGCTTTTTTTTTAATGAAAAAATAAAAGATTCCCATTTTCATGAAATTCCCCCAAAATTTGTTTCTATTCATCTGTTTCTGTTATTGTTGGCACCCAGCGTAGGAAATACACAGGGGCTGAGGGCAATTTAGCCCCCAAAATTAACAAAATAGCCCCATAAAATCACAAACCATCGCTCAATTTTCCTCATACATGTACATGTAGGATTCAATGTATAACATACTAAAATCAATAAATTAGGCTTGAAAGTAGCCCCTATAAAATTTCATTATCTGTCCTGGTGGTGCATATTTCCGACTAAGATTTAAAGACTTTGTTTTTGATTAGCATACTTAAAAATGAACATATCACGACATGCAAACTTGCTAGAATCATTCAAGCCCCCGTCACACTTATTCAGAATCAGCAGGAATCAAGCAGAACCAGCCGGAATGAAAATTTTTCAAAATTTGAGCCACATTCGGGAGGGAATTTCGAATTGATCTAAATTTGTAAAAAAAATGCCGTTCGAATACTTAGCATGTCCTTCGCTCCTCAGTGACTCCTCAATGCTGACTGACGTTGCAGCAACAGCTAGCCGTGCTTTTATGCGATTCGATTCTCCCTTGAATGCGATCGGAATGTTTTGAATGCTGTTGGAATGTCGTCAGAATATTTGGAGTGCAGTCAGAGTGCTGTTGGACTGCACTTTGAATGCTGTTCGATATTTTTCCTGTTCGAATGTACCTCGAAAGTTTTGAGCATGAGCAAAACATTCGGGCCGGACACAAGAATGGACCCGAATATTTGAAATGCACTCAGAATGCAGTCAGAAATTTTAGAATGCACTTCGAATATCCAGGAATGTGCCAAGAATTTTCATTCCGACTGCATTCCGGCTCATTCCGCCTCTAGTGTGACTAGGGTATCACATTTTTACTAAAAAAGCACTTGATTGGTTTGTACTGCAATTTTTCAGGTAAAATTTCCTGGTAACTAAGTCCAAAATGTGGGTCCTTTCCTTCATTTTCCCGGTGAAAAATAAATACTCACATCTTTATGAAATTCCCAAACAATTTGTTTCTATTCATCTGTTTCGGTTATTGGCACCTCAAGAGGCAATAATGTATACTGTTTATGCCCCGTTGTGTATTGATTGCCTGTCCGTTTGCTGACTATCGGTGCGTGTGATCATAACACGAACGAAAATGGCAACAATATGGCAACAATATAACAACACACAAACAGAAACATGTAGGCCACATGTACTGTGATGCATACATTACCACAAATTTATTTTGTTCATTCTCTATTCAATGTGCGAAAACACAGACAACAGAGGCTGTTGAGTATTGAGCAGTACAATTACCATAATTTATCATACTGTACAACTAAAAACATTTGTGATGTACGAAACCGCAAGTGATTAGAGAGTTCAACCATTTTCAAGGACTGGCATGTTTTTTTTTCTGTTTACGAGCCAATCACTTGTATACATGTACGTCCTTTTAAATTCTCCAAAATAATGAAAATAAATAATATTGCCAGCGGCCCCTTCCAGGCAGTCATTTAGAAAAGGGTTTACCAGGAAATGCCAAATGCATCGTGAATATTTTGATTTTCTATTCAGCACAATCCATTACTGCCTGAAGACCATATAAAATTGTATGTTTGTTTAATGCTCTTTAAAAGTACAGACAAATTACATACTTCCACTGCACATTTTTTGGACGTTGTCAGGAAAGGGAATCAGAAAAATTGCACTTGTGTCATACTAGACACCAAGATGCTCTGTACTGAATAGACTCGTTTACAGAAAAAGATCTAAGAAGGTAAAATGAAATGTAACTAGAGCAATTCGGCTGCGCGCAGCCGATGGGGTATGCCTCTACACCCCCGTCCCATTCCAAAATTGATGTATTCAGGGCCTTGTGACCTTTGACTGTTCAATTCTGAAATCTCATCAGTTCATCGGTGCCCCATTATACACACTTCATCCAAGTTACATTAATATCTGATAAGCCATTGTCAAGTTATTGTGGTAAAGACACCAATTATGGGGCCTCGTGACCTTTGACCTTTCAACACCAAAATCTGATCAATTCATTGGTGCCTTATAACACTTACTTAACCCCAAAATCTAATCAGTTCATTGTTGCCTTATAATACATACTTCACCCGAGTTACATCAAAATCCGACAAGCCATTCTTAAGTTACTGTGGTAATGAGCCCAAATCAGACATGTTTTAGGCCCTGTGACATTGACCTTTGACCTTTTAACCCCAAAATCTAATCAGTTCATTATTGCCTTATAATGCATACTTCACCCACGTTACATCAAAATCCGAAAAGCCGTTCTTAACTTATCGTGGTAACAAGACCAAATCAGACATGTTTTAGGCCCTGTGACCTTTGACCTTTCAACCCCAAAATTTAATCAATTCATTGTTGCCTCATGGTACATACTTGGTCCTAGTTACATCAAAATCCGATCAGCCGGTCTTAAGTTATCATGGTAACGAGAACCTGTAACGGACGGACGGACAACCCGAAAACATAATGCCTCCGGCCCCCTTACAGGGCAGAGGGATAAAAATCTATATTGAGCAACCTCCACGCTCCAGCTTACATTTTCTGTGTCTTTTTTCTGTTATTTGCTTAGATCACTCAAATACAGGACTACTAGTGAAAGAAATCAAGAATAACAATTTCACTGAGATACAAATTACAGTGATAAGCTCCACTAACATCTGAGGGTCATAACTTTGTAAGTTAAAAAGATGGGAACAAATTTTGAAGTGCCCAATGTTTAGTGCAATTACTTTACACCCAATATATAGTTTTGGTTATAAAATGGTAAAAAATTACATTCTTTGCAAATTTTAGATTTTTAGATACACCCATATGGAGTATTAATGCCCAGAAAATTGCTAGGTCTGAAACTCTATTTTTGAGAAATTACATGTACTAAAAATGTAAAATGTTGGGGGGGGGGGAGGGGGCAGAATTTATACTGAGACCACAAAGAATGATTTTAGCATGTGGAGCCTCAAGTTGAAGGAGACGGCTGGTTGCAGTCTACAGTAACAAACGCTGGGATGTGTTTCTGAAATTTGCAATCAAGGGCATACCCAGA
>JZLH01S0458946.1:10080-22346 GCA_001188425.1 Eucidaris tribuloides | reverse complement strand
GGACAGAATCATATACTGAGACACAAAGAATGATGTTAGCACTGTGGGAAGCCTCAAGATTGAAGGAGACGCCCAGGGTGGTTGCAGTCTACAGTAATAACGCTCCTATTGGGATGTGTTTCTGAAACTTTTGCCATGATCAACGGCATACCCAACTAGCGTAATATGCACATGAGAGTGCCCTCTCAGTCGCCTCCATGCGCCCGCTCCCATGCCCCTCGGCCCCCTATGCCCCCTCCATGCTCGCCTCCAGGATGCCCCTCCCGCGCTCCCCCCAAAAAAAAAGCCGAGAATTTGGTGGCTGCCCAGTTTAACAACCCCTTCGCGGAACATGTGTTTCAGTATGTAGTCAAGGGCATATCCAGGGGGTAATGGGATTGGCCCCTCCCTCCCTCCATGCACCCCCCCCAAAAAAAAAAAATAAATAAATAAATAAAAAGATTTTGTACCCCACTTTGTTGTGTTTTTCAAAATATATATACTGTACCTGTAGTAGTTGGTGGATGCAACTCCTTCCAACTGCACCTTTCTGTGTCCTACCCCCCCCCCCCAAAAAAAAAAAACCCCTGGCTACACCACTATATGTAGCATTCTAGAAATGCACTCCACAGTCATTGATGGGGCACACAACATTGCACAAAAGACATTTTTCACACAGAAACAGTGACAGTCGAAATTAGCTGAATTTTGCTCAACATAAAAATACAAAGCCACACTTACATGAACTGTAAATACAGCGAAAATGGATGTGGGTGTTGTTTGAATACAGTTTCTCAATTCTCAGCATACGTACAGTGCAGTGTCCTATACACACCTCTTAATTCAGATTTTCCCTCATGCATTTCACCTCAGTTTACAGCCGCAGTAAAATATAAGAAATTCTTACGGGAGAATTTCAATTTCCCCCATATTAAAAGTGGATTCACTGAATTCAGTACAGTTTTAGAAATCCAACCATGAAAGTTACAGCAAATTTGGTTAAACCACTCAAGCCATTTTATTTTTTCAAAAAATTTCAATAAACCTGTATGTAGCCCTCTGGAGAGAGCAGAACAATTCTCCAGTGACTTTGCATATTACATCAATTTTCACAAATATTTCATTATTCATAATAAATGAAAATTTACTCTCCTTGTTTGTCAGAGATGTGAAGGCTAAGTTAAATCTGCATGCCTTTTACGCGATACTGAATGACAGGTAGTTTGCTGCTGGCCCGAAAATGAAAATGTATGAAAATTTAATATTCAAAGACAACGGAAAGTTGTTCATATGTGACATCAAAGAGCGTTAAACAGGATTGTCATAGCTACAGACGGCAACAAGCAGAAATATTTAAAGGAAAAAATCATACCTTTTGAACGGCTCAACAAAATTTGGTCAAACTTTACATCATTGGATCTGCGAAAACATTTGATATTCAGTTCTATTTTAATTAATCAGTGTGTGTATTGGTAGATTCAGTTTTACAGCATGCACTATTTCTATAAATATGAGTGAGAAATGAAGTATTGGTGCAACACAAAATACAGCATGAAGCAGTACCAGGTGAATCGTCATGTTGTTGGAGCATGAATGAGAGTATGTTTCTACAGCCAAATACGCACTAACTACAAACGCATACTCACCTATGACATTCAGGTATAACTATTTCAGGTATAGAATTAAATGTAAACACGTCAGTTTTACTATTGTCTCTGTTTGTTCCATTTTGGCCATTGTGGGCCACCTTTTCCGCTTCGCTGCGTTTACTGTTCGAGTGGTTCTCAGAGTCCGATATTCTCAACTGGCCCAGGCCCTCCGAGACCGGGTGCGGGACCGGATCCATCCTGACGCTGTAAAAGCTCTCCACGTCACTAAGACGATCGTCGAAACTCCCCGTAGGGCTGCCACTGCGACTTCCCGAGTCCGCTATACTGTGGAACTCATGGTCGCCGAAATCATGATCGAGGGCGTGGTAGTGATTTAGGGGGCTGGTGGAGAGACTAGCCGAGAGCAGTTCCAGGCGGTCGTGCTGCCTAGCGAGGGCGTGAAGCGCGTCCTGGAGGTTACGAGTACGTTCCTGCTCCTGCTTCAATTGCAGATTACGAAGCTGAAAGAAATAAAAGAAAACAATCACTTGGTAAATACACGCAATGATTTTTCTATATAGCTTGACTTTAACAGTTAATTTATAGACAGATCAAGGTTAGATGATTACGAGTAAAAAGTACGAGCAAGAAAACCGCGATCACGATGCCCCTTGTCTGTTTTTGTATGTACAAGAGTACTGATAAACTTTTGAAAGCACCCCTTCATTTCAGCACTACTATATAAGCCATATATTTCGCGTCCATATATTTTCGCGATTTTGCTTCAAGGCAGGGAATTCGCGAGTGTATTTTTGCGATTTTATCATATTTGCATTCACTTTGTACAGAAATATCAGGAAGTGAATATTTTCACGTTCAATACAGTAAGTTGCAAAATTCGCGAAAATAAAACCACCGCGAAATAATTTTACAGGTACATACTTTTAATGAAACAGTAAAGCTTGGTTGAAGAAATAAAACTTGCACAAGTTCACCATTATACGAAACATGTACGAGAACACACTGACAAATACACACAAACACACACAAACACATGCACACACACACACACAGACACACACACGCACGCACGAACACACACACAGACACACACACACACACACACACATGCACAAACACTTGCAGTACAGGAACATGATAATCACAAACGTGCTACAATACCGCCTAATCGAAATTAATTTAACCAAACTACATGTACACTGTACATGTACTGTAGGTCAATAACCTCTGTAGTCGTACAGATCACCCCAAACGCAATACACTTTCATACGGCACTTTAATACACACGTACAGTACATCAAGGGTATTGTACAGCATTCAGGTACAAAAAGAAGTAGCACTGTGCACAATTAATAGAGGAAGTGATGGTATTTCAAAGGAAGTAATAGTGGAAAGGCTTGGTTTAGATTGCCTATGCCTGATAGCAGCCACTGTAAAGCAAGAAGGATGTACAGTCCTGGTAATTTCAGAATGGCAAAATGGGCAGTGGAATATCGTATGAATTTGGCTGAAATATTAGGGTTATTTTGTGGGACAAAGAGCCCAGGCTTTTTTGTAGGACACAGAAAACAAACATCCATGTTCTCCAGTTCTTACATAGCCTTAATGTACAGTACATGTAGCCTACATACATACACGTAGGCTTATGTTTCATACTATCAGAGATAATTGCTTCTTACAGATATAATTTGGTTTGTGTTGGAAAATGAAATTTTCCCCCCGAGATTTTTCATCAATTTAAAAAAAAAACTTAAGACATTCAGAATCTGTTATTGGTGTGATATGGCCTTTGGGCATAACGCTTTCAAATAAAAAAAAAAATTGCCAAAACTAAACTTGTGCTTTAAGCCATGAAAATCACATAATCTGAAATGCTTTTTGGATAGAAATTAACAAATTATAAAAACTGAAATTTGTTGGAGTATCCCCACATTATATGTAATCACCTGCACGCTTGCTAATTATTGAAGAATCATGTGTCATTTCATGATGATGTATTATCAAAATCATTTTGGTAGGATTTATGTTCCTTTCTTGTTTCCATGACAATAAGGCCTACGTTTTAACAGATTGCTGAAAATATTGTAAGATTGACCAAAACTGTAACGAGGATTTACATGTGGTTAATTAAAAAGGTTCATTGCCATATTTGTAGGTCATGTTCCAACTGCAGATTTGATATGAGACTGCATACAGATGGTCAAAAGATCAGGCAAGTTCCGCGAGACTACATTTCCAGACTTCATAAACTGCGCACATCTGTGTAAGACGATACAAATAACACTACATGGATGTTGAGCCACGAATAGAATCCACAAACCACCTGATCTAAAAATGGCTTTGTCATTGAACTAGGTGAGAAAATTCTCATCTGATTTCCTGCTGAAACGTGGCAAGTTACTCTGGAAAATGTGATGAAGGTCTGAAACTCTGAGAACGTGATCAGCTCTGCAGAGTATTGACTTCGCTTGTTTCTTCCGGCTGCCAAACTTAGAAGCTGCGACCTTTGACCCCACTTGATCATTCGATCTGTCCTGCCGGGGACTCAAGTTCATCGCATGTCACAAGGCCAGGGGCGGCAGGGGCGGATGTCTGTCTCCGAAGGGAGGGCTGTGCACAAGGGTGCTACTCGTAGGGGAAACCCCCTACTGTTGGTGATTTTTAGTTAACCATTCATTGTAGGGGATACCTACAGGGAAACTAACCTTCTGAAGGGGAAACTTGGTGGGGGGGGGGGGTTGGCTGTATCTGAAACTATTCTGACAATTTTTCAAAAAAATATTCTTAAATCCTCAGAAGTTCTGAAACAACTCCCATACAGTGTATGAGTTTGTAGACATTATTTGGGTATCAAATCCATTGTCCTGCGTTGGTCAGTATTTCGTATTATTACACAAACCATAACATGCACATGCCACAGTATCGTGATCACATCATCAACTTTCTCAAATAAAAGTGGGCTGAAAGAGCGTAGGGGGAAAGTGAGGGTCATAGGGGGAAATATGCATGCAGCGTAGGGGAGAAACGAACATTTTAAGTGCCAACCCTGGTTGTGCATAGACCACACGAACCTGGTGTTTGTTTACAAAACAACCTCATTTGCCAGAATTGTCCACTTCCTCTGCGGTTTTGCAGAAATGTTTTGATTGAAAACTTACTACTACTAGTAGTTGTGCAAACCATTCCCTCATGTATGTTTACGTTAATTTATCTCCAATCTCATGTTGTTATAAAAGAGGTATTACACATAGTTACATGTAGTCAGGAAGAAATGTCTCTTCCAATTCAAATCACTCAAGAAATGCATGTGCCAAACCTGAAATTTTGGAAAGATCGAAGCTGCTACAAAGTTAAAGGTCAAGCTTGCACTTGGAAAGTGTTCAAAATATTTGGCTTCACACAAGATGAGGTTGTGAGGGTGTTTAATAATAATAATAATAATAATAATAATGATAATAATCAGTTCTTTTATAGCGCATAACACATAGCATGTAGCATGTCCCTATGCGCTTATGGGCAATTCCGTGAATTATTGGACAAATCACAAATCATATAAATTGGTCTATCTCGAATCGTATTACATTTTAATGGTTTGAATGGGTATGAATCATGAAGAAATAATGGGGGACATCATTTCTACTCTAAATTTTACATCTTCAACAGCACCCTCTTGGAGAATCAGAACCATACATGAAATACCACATGTGGGACTAGTGTGACTAAATCTCAGTTTTATGAAAAACTATCATTTATTCTGCAGTTAATAGGAGAGAGACTACCGGTAGTCTCTCCAACCTACAGTATACACTCACTCTCTGACTTTGCAATAATGGATTTTTGAAATAAGAACAAATAACACTAACTTTTACCCCTTTCCATTGCTTCATGCTACTATGTGTACAGTATGGGCAGGCTGATGCATCCAACCCAACCCCCTCCCCTCCCCTCCCCCTCCCCTTTACCCCCCCCCCCCATCTGTGCCCCTGTGGTGTATGTGTTTGAATGTTTGTTTGTAGCTACATGTACATGTAAATGGTGTAGGCCTACTATATTTGCATTTATGCAACATACATTGTATGTGGGCCACAATACCCTAATGACTACACATGTATTGTACATAAAACTATGCAGACAGTCATCAAAATTTTATAAAGCAAAATCGACCAATAACTGGCTTTGATTTGTTTTTGATTTTGTTTTTTGTTTTTTTTTTTTAATGTTAGGAATAGTGACTAAACATCTCACTCTGAAACCATCCTTCAATTGATTCTAGTACCATCCCATAAGGCTAATGAAACTCAGGTATGAGTTTCCCGTCACCCTCCCTGGTTATAATTTTTGAGCCTCGTTAGCAGCCAAAAATCAGAAAATAATTCATTATTTTGAATTTCATTTTTGAACAAGCATCACATTTATAGCTGATTTTGGAAGTTTTGGTAGGAAACGAGCCTCAGAAATGAGTCAAAAAACAAACCCAATGTTGTTTGTATTTTGTTGATCCCCTGTTGGTTCATTTCATATCGTTGTACACAGTTGTATAGTGCTGCAGACTATATTTCGTCAGGTGTCAAGCAGAACGTAGTCTGCGCATGTGTGCTGGAACATGCGTTCTCGTGTTTTTGTTCCTGGCAGAACATGTAGTCTCGAGATAAATGCACTGAAAGGGTTCCACTGTATATGTATTGGGTTAGCAAACTGGAAATGGGCAAATGGGATGAACAAAAGTGCATTTAATCTTCATAAAAGGTTGAAATAATGAAATCCTGCATAATAATGAATAATGAATAATGAATAATGAAAAAGTTCCCTCATTATAGGCTGGAAAAATGTGACGGGAAACTCATACTTCAGTTTCATTAGCCTAAGCCTATTCCTAAAACTTGCCTCAACCCTATCCTCAGTGATGCAAAGTCTACAACATTGAGAGAATATCTCATCTCTTGACTTTATCAAAATAGATTTTCCACAAACCTAACTACATGTAGGTATCCATTCACTTTGAATTAGTACATGTACATGTACATGTAGGTCCAAGATTATACATTCCACTTATAGCGAGCTGACCCCGTATTGCAAGAATCCAGCTTCCCATGTCCCTGTCCCACAAACCAAAATCAAAAGCTCCCAGTAATTTGCATTATATTTACCTGTGGTATTGACACAAAAGACACATTGTCCGAGAAGCCCTCGCCCCGTTTAGTAATGCTCTTTCACCAATTGTGAATAGCACAGTGGCCAGTTGGCGAACTTTACTAAACCCGTTACGAAATGAGAAAAGTTTGTTGACCTTTGTACTGACATGTGGGCGGAGGGATGGAGGAATTTTCATCAGTCTGTTGTGTTGACAGTAGGCATGGCATATGGACAAATGAATAATTTGTATTTTGACTTGTGCATGCACTGTGTACTGCAATGAGCTATTGGCAATGGGCGACCAGTGTGAAGTTTCACACCCTGTGTGTTTAGAGTAGTAAACACTTTCATATAACGGAATAGCTACAGGTACATGTATGAGTTAATCTGTGGGTGTTGGGTGTGAAAGTTGAATTACAAAAATGAGTTCATTGCTTAGAAAAGTAACAAAATTGACACAGAACATCACATACATGTAGGTAGGTTTTGTTGAATGCCTATTTGTCACTTCAAAACATACATATATGTACACATACTGTCGTGTAGGTTGATCTAACAAATTTTGCCAGCAAGCATTCAAAAAGAAAAGCATTATTTATAATATTTCCATGAATTTTTGCTTGCCCAGAAACAAAATTTACTTGCCCCAGGCAAGTGGGCAAGGGCTAGTGTCAACTGTACGTACCGGTTCACCGTTCAGCACAGTTTGAAATCCATTCCAATGACTAAAGGAGATCCATAGAAAGACTGATTTGATCTCATTCATTTACAGATACTATCTGCACAGTGCACACCCACCTACATGTACAGTGCTTGTGCATGTCTGAGCTTATCCAAGAAGACACTCATATTTTTCACCATGTATTGTTGTAAATCTCTGTTATAAACCCTTAGGGATAGATTTCATGATTTGCAAGTGCATATCTTCCGTTTATTATGATTACCAAATGGTAGTAAAGTACAAATGGCGTGTGGATATTTTCCGATCCATACGTCACAGACTTGTTTTATAAGAAAAAAATACAAACGTATTTTGTAGACCAGAATATTGACTCTTTCCGTGAGTTTAAATTTTGTTCAATTGCAGAACACGGTTATGTGTACGTTCGCACGACCAGAGGAGCACACTGATTGGTTAAACGGCTAAACTCCGCGCGACCTTCGGCAAACAGCTGATTGGACAGTTTTGGAACTAATGGAACGTGCTCGTCACTGTGCAAAGTTTGAAATTTAACCGTCCAGATTTTCAGCAAAATTTACGTACTTATTCTATCCAAAGGTTCTATGGCAGGGTTTTATTTATGCCAATCTTCACATTGTGAACGATTTGAGCTGATATCATTCATTTTTGATGTTTTCTGGCGTGCAAATCCCGAACTCTATCTTTAAAGGGGAATGACAAGATTGGAAGTAACTACTTAGTCCTCAATTTAGGACACAAGGCTCCAAGAATCAAGTACTGGCCTACTGTTTAAATTTTCTGCGATGAAAATTTCATATACAATTATCACGAAAAGGTTTTGATGGTGAAAACCGTGATATGTATTGTATCAGGGCTCGACTTTTATAGCAAGGGCCCTTGGACCATTGGCTCCCCAGAATCGCTACGGGTTCCTTAGAAATGTATGGAAAAAGCCTGCCTGGCTCCTCAAGTTTTTGAGAACAGGCATACAGCCAATTGTGACTGAGGGAAACATGGCTATTAAAAGCATAATACGGCTCCCTATAAATGTCCCTGAGGAGTCCGCTGGCTCCCTACCAAAAATAGTTAAGGTCAAGCCCTGGTTGTATACATTTAGCTTTCTATGGGATCAATTTCTATTTCAGGGTTATACTTCAGTACTGGTAAACGAGTGAGTGTTTCATCTTAAGGAAAACAAATTCAAGACAAATCCTTCCAGCCTTTAGCCAGTGTGTTTCAACTCGTTTGGTTCTTGAGACATATCTTTGACTTCCCCATCATGCTTATTATGTCCTTTAAACCACAAAAGTCAATTTTCATGAAACTTATGTAAATCCTTTACTAAATTCTGAATTAACTATTGATTTTCAATATTCTATCTAGATTTTACATGGTCATTTTCTAAACACAGTGTCATTGTTTTAGCTTTACGTGTATATCTTCTAAAATTGAATGAATCCCCAATCTTGTATCACTATAATTGTCAATAGTTTGATAAAATCATGATGTATCAGATTTTGCCAATTTTGCCTACGTCAATATTTCCAATTTCAAAGTTTGCTAACCCTCACCAAGCAGCAGTAGCACCATTTCAAAGTCTACTTCAAACATAAACAGAGAATTTCAAAATTCACATGACAAGAATGATAAAGAGTTTAAAGTTCAAATGCAGGAGATATTACAAAACAGCTCATATGTACAGTACAATGTACAAGGTAGTACCAGTACTTACAGTATAGTGTACAATGTACCTGTACTGGAATACTGGAGGTTGGACAGAATACACTTTTAAAATGATTTTTTTTTTTAATGTTGACTAAAAGTATCATTAGTAGGAGTTTTTAATAACTTTGGCAACAAGGTCTGAAACTGAATAATAAACATATTTTTTACTAGTTAGTGTGTTACATGTAGTACTACAGTATGTAGTTGGGTTGATATTTTGATTAGTTTGCAACTCATACAACAGGGCTCGACACTAGCACTTGCCCGCTTGCCCGGGGCAAGTAAAAGTTCATGTCAAGCAACTGAAGCAAATAAAAACTCAAAATGTTAAAATTTACTTGCCCAATTGGACAAGTAAACTTTTGATCATGAAATGAGCAAAACATTTTCAAAAAAATCTTACCACAAAAGAACAAAATACATCTAGAGAATCTAAAATATTATGCTCAGTAATACTAAATTTCATCATTATTTTGTTCATTGTACTTTATGAAGTTGTAAATTCATAAATCACACCTTTTGCAACCCTCAGAAATAAAATAAATGTCCAATGCTATAAAAAAAAGGCCTTATAAGTTAAAATTAGTTAGAAATTATTTTTACAGGTTTAGATTACTTATTTCCCGGCAAATGAATTTTTCATTTGGGCAAGTAAAAATCTGAAAGTGATAATTTCACTTGCTCAATGGGCAAGTAGGGAAAATAGTTAGTGTGGAGCGTTGCATACAATAAACCAATGTTTACATGTACCGTATACAGTTGACACTAGATCATAATTTTATTTTTAAGCACTTTGTTGGACAGAAAGGAGATATCAAGTAAACTTCTTATCTTAAAATTAGACCTGTACATACATGTATGTATTGTGCACAATTCAATGATTTCTCCGACCCTGTTCACCAAGTGGACCTAGGCCGGCTAGATTCCAGCCCACATCGGGAGGTAGGCTACTCCAGATCTGGTCAATTTGAGGCTGGCTTGGGGCGGCCACAATGAGTGGGTAAATTACATGTAAGGTGCTTTTACACTTACAGCAAACTTCAAAGTTTCACTTCCCGAACATTAACTTCACAAAGTTTGGTAATGTGAACGCAAACTTCCTGCAAAACTTCTAACGAAATCTTTGTAAGAAATTTCCTGAATATCGAGAAACTTCCCACAACATTTTTTGATGTGAACAGAAACTTCGAGAAGTTATATCGGAATAAGCCTAAGACCTTCGCATTTGCGGATGTATGGATGTAAATTATGCGCACTGTACACAAACTATACTGGGATTCCGGCAATGTAGCTCGCAATACATATATGTACAGTGTACACAGCAGCTGTATACCAATATGAATGAAGTTACATGTACTACATTCATACATGTACATTTAACTGAGCTGTTAGTTAATTCAAAATTTCTTTACGCAATGTTTCTTTAATCAAAATAAATGGACTGTGAAGGGCATTGGAGCACTTCTACACATGCACAGTGCGGGCCAAATCTTCGAGAAGTTTCGCGAGCAGTAAATCTTCTCCAAGTTTTACACCAGTTGAACAGCCAAACCAAACTTTGCAAAGTCTTCGAGAAGATAAACTTCGCAAAGAGTTGTTAAGGGAAGGCAAAGCGTACTGACTGAGGCTGGTCAGAAAAGCGGAAGTCGTAACAAGAGACACGTTTTAGTGGCGACCACAGGTCACAAATCGACAAATATGTAATAAACAGGTAGTTTGGGAATGCAATTATTTGCAATACTTTGTCAATACACCAAGTAATTGACCTCCAGCTAACCTGAAAAAAATAGGCCACATTGCCAGGTGTGCTCCGACTCCAACTCCTGCTCATAATTCAGTCATCAAATATTTGTAAGACCTTTCGATGCTCAGGTAATGTAGTATTAGTAATCTAGCACAATTGTCAATGTTCCAATACCCAAAACATGCAGCCCCAAATTACACTCGAATTTTATGACTCGTAATATAAAGTTCAAGCAAACATGAATTGCAACAAGTATTCATGAGGTTTATTTTAGAAGTGATGATAATTGTGTACATTACCTGCTTTTCTTCTCCTATAAATGGCTCTAGTGCAAATATACCCAATTACATCAAACAGTACCAGAGTAATTTTCTTGTAACTTTACCCTCTACGTCACCAGTATTTTCTTTCACTTTCCTTGTTCTTCAATTTTTTGGTTTACATCACTAGTGAGCATAACGTCATCTCTTACTGTGTACATGTCTACACCTTGTGTCAACATACGTAAATAAAGGTGGGTTAAATCTAGGACAAAGTGACTTTTTTCCTTTAGGGCTTAGGCTGAATTTTGTAAGTTGGTTCAAAAGGACATTCGTTTTCTCCATCAGAAAAAGTAAATAAATCCTCATAAGAAAATGAGGTTAAAAAAGAACTGCACACCTGAATAGTGAATACTTCAAAGGAGGTGAAAAGGTTCAAGTATTTCATTTTAATCCAAAATATTTGTGCAGTACGTAATGTTTGTAACTTTTTAAAAATAATACTGTTATTTCAACACTGATATTTCAACAAAGTTCTGCAAACTTTCGTAAGTACATCACTGTGTTGTTTCATAAGTTTTCTTTTCATACTGTTCCTGTACATCATCTACATACTGGTACATGTAGGAAAAAGTTAATTAAAAATCGTGTGATTACATAAAAAATTACCTCAGTTTGGAAATTACAAAGTAGGTTAAATATATATTTTCTCATTTCACTCTGCATAATGCTATTTCCAGATTCCACCTTAATTCAACTACAGTAGGTCACAGGCATTTAAGAACTGGATTGGCTTTTTAGCAGACTGGTACCCAGAACAATGCCAATCATAGATTGTGTCACTGATTTGCACGTCAAAAAACATATAAATGAATGAAATCAGCTGAAATCATATCCAATGTGAAGATTAATATAAACACCTCTCATACAAACTTGGGGTAAAATATTGAGTTTTGGTAAAAATCTGGACGGTTAAACTTCATCCTTTTTCAAATTACTCGGAAGCATTTTCAAAAAATCCGCGACGTCAAACGTGCACGTGCCGTTCCAAAATTGTCCGATCAGCTGTTAGCCAAAGGTCGTGCGGAGGTTAGCCGTTTAACCAATGAGAGCGCTCCGCTGGTCTTGCGACG
>JZLH01S0458913.1:55062-72287 GCA_001188425.1 Eucidaris tribuloides | reverse complement strand
TGAGAGAGATAATCAGCGGCTTCCCTCACGAAATAGTCAATTCCGTTTACGCGCTAATGAACATGATTAAGTACAGCTTGCGCGCCGCAGCTAGGAGGGTCCCCTCGTAGAGCATTGTTGGTGGCTGCAATTGTGTCCGCCCATGTTGTTAGGCCGAAAGAAGGAAATTTTAGACGGTATTTTCGCGGATTGTGCATTTTCTAGCTTCGCTTTCAAACAACAAAAACCGAATGAGCGGACAGGAGATAGTACCTTTTCAAATCTCGGATCGCCGTTAGATTGGCCGATTTCGCCGCAAAAGGCATTTTCTGCCGTTTTCTGAGGGGTATTAGCATTCCGTCATACCTGAGCAGCCCTTTTCTTTCGCAGCTCGGGCTCCGGATCCCTGAAGCCAAATGCCTGTCTTCATGACAGATGAGCTCCAGATTTGCTCTGATTTATTTCTACCAGTTAATCGGGCAGTGCCTCAAATGCCTACAGGAATAAAAAGTATGAAGAATCGTAATTTCGTGGCATGCGTCAAATTAGTTCGATTTTATGCCATACGTAATGAGGGAACGTAGTATTCTGGCTCGGCCATTTTGTTCAAACACATCCCGAAATGGCGGTGTAGAATTTTCATCGTCATTTTGTTTTGCTCGCGTGATTTTAGTTAAACTTTCCGCTCATTTTAAATGATTATTGTTAATTAATAACAGTTGTATTAATATAAATTCCGGCTCTGGGAAGAGAGATTATTGAATTATTTTTAGAGTCACTGATCACCATTTATTTAGCTGCCATTTTTTTCGTGGGATTGTCCCGGATACTTGCGTCATCATTAGGATAAGCCAGATCTAATTGCGTGTTTTCGTGAACAACCACATGTCACAATACTTCAATATTACTGTTGAAAGTATTGTCAGTAATTTCATCTTGCATTATCAGTGCATGATTGACTGGAAGGTTCATGAATATTGTTTCACTCTCACGATGTTTACAAATGTTGAGGTATTCCCTCATGAATAATTAATGACCTTGATGACATAAACAGAAGTGGATGGCGATTCCCTCTGTTTTGGTTGGAGTTGGCACTGCAGTCGCCGTGTTTACAATTGGTGTGTACACGGATGTCTGCCATTACATATTACAAGTATGCAAGTGCATGTTTACAATTTACATGTAAGACATTCATACTGGAAAACAAAACTATATTTTAGGAGCTTTTCCTCCATATTTACATTGTGTAGTAGACAAATGATATGTTTGGTGATAAATCTGATCATTTTGGATCACTGCATTCATGCCAGACTAGTTACTTGTTCATTCAAAAAAAAAAAAAATAAGGATGATGACTGAGTTACTATATAGGAATATAATTTGTATTCTTACAAGTAGTGGAAGTGAATTATTTATTGTTCCTTATCTAGTGCTAAGAACGCAGTAGAAATACATAAAAATATTTGTAATTTAAGTTATTATTGGAACGTCAATTGAATGAAGAATTTATTTCAACTTTTGAACGAAGAATTAAACATATATTACATGTGACATGTACATCAACATTGCATATAAAATAATAAAAATATATATACAAATTATAATATAATTAACATTGCTTTTAAACATAATTAATTAATTTATAATTATACACATTTTTTGAGACAAACCGAAGTGGGGAACCTAATAAACTAGAAAAACCGTCAATGACGTAGCGCTCATTCGGCGCATCTCGCAACATCATATATCCTAATTTCATGTGGTACAATTTTATCGGGTCAAAAGATTAAAAAATTTGATGTCCCGGCAAGGAACATGAATAAAAAAAATTCGAAGAAAAATATAGTTCATGCCCTGGAAAGGGACATGAAAAAAAAAAAAAATAAGTAATAAAAACAATAATAATAGACTACATGAATTATATATGATTGCATCCCCGGATCCCTTCGGGGCTCCATACTGATTTTTGTCGTTGGATAAAAGCACATTTGAAGTGGAACCAAATTAATAGGTACGTTGATATGAATAAGAACTGAAATAAATTTCTTGCTTTATTTTTGAATAAATTTGCATTAAATTACCATAATTTAATGGAGCACAGTTAAAATTCTGGTAGAAGTTTAGTGTACAAGCTTAGCTCTACCAGATAAAGCAAACTAAATCAAAATTGGTTGCAGAATGAATGAGAGAAGCATTTTTTTAATATTTTATTGTGATTTTGAATAAATTTGCAATAAAATTTGCATAATTGTATTAATTCACAATTTTCATGTGTAGAAGTCTTGAAAGCCCCCACTAGCGCGTAGCCTCTATCAGATCAACAAACAGAATGAAAATCGGTCAAGAAATTGAGAGAAGAAGGCAATTTTGTTATTTTCGATTAATTTTGCCATTAAATTACCATAATTAATTGGAGTATATTTCAAAATTCTGTGTCTAGAAAGTTTAATGCTGCGATAACTCAGCCCTACCAAATAAAGCAATCAAAATTAAAATTAGTTGAGAAATGAAGGAGAAGCGATTTTTTGTGCATTCGAAAATTATGCATAAATTTGGATAATTGATTAATTTTAATTTGCATAATTGATTAATTTCAAATTTTGTGTAGAAGTTCTTGGAAGCCCTCCACCTAGCCCTTATCCAGCGGCTTCCACACTAACTTTTTTTCCTTACTGCCCTATGCGGGAAGTGAAATTATTACTTTTCAGATTTTACTTTGCCGAATGAAAATTTACTTGCTCCCGAAATAAACAATAAAAAACAATAAAATTATTTCCCTTAATTTAAAATACAGCCTTTTTATAGCAAAAGGTTGTGGGGGGATTTATAGAGTCATATATGAAGATACAATGAAACAATAATGCATGAAAAGTTACTGCAACACACATTTTTAGACTACTTTGTTTGTTTTTGGTAAGATTTGTGGACATGTTCTTGCTCATTTCATAATAAAAATTTCAAAATTTTACTTGCCCAATTGGGAAAGTAAATTTTAAAATTTTTGGTTTTTTACTATGCCCAACATGAAGATTTTACTTGCCCGGGCAATGCGTAGCAAGTGCTAGTGTCGAGCCCTGCCCTATCAGCATCAAACAAACAGAATAAAATCTGTCAAGAAATGTTGGGAAAAGAAGCCAATTTTTGTTATTTTGCGGGAATAATTCTGCATAATTACCATAATTAATCAATGGCGAGCTATAATTTCAAAATTCTTCTGCAGTTATGTGCATACTCAGCGCCTATCCAAATAAAGCAATCAAAATATAAATTGTGTTGAGAAATGATAGAGGAGAAGCATTTTTTTGATTTCGAATAAATTTGCATAAATTAAACAATATAATGATATTTCACGATATCTTGTTGCAGAAGTTTTAATCCCCCACTAGCCCTATCATATGAAACAATCAGAAGTCAAAATCCGGGTTGAGAAATGACGAAGAAGAAGCATTTTCAAAACTGTGGACGAAAAGGGGACGGTACGCGGACGACGCCACGCCATGGCATAAGCTCATCAGGCCCTATCCGGCCCGGTCATGAGCTAAAAGCATGCTTCATACCTATTAGGTCCCGGGTCTGAGAATTGAGTGTCCATTTTAATATGACTTTTGCAATTATGGAAATATAATGAAATGGCAAAACCAACCAACTAGAATTTGCCGAGAAACAAAGCTGGGCGTATATTCTATACAATATGTGCGCGTGAGTGGGAGTGGGAAATAGATTGCAATGTTTAATGACTAATTCAATATATTTGTTTATTTTTTATTTTTTTATTGTTTATCTGTCACAAGTTGTCATCAAATGAGTACAGTATGCATGATGTATAGAATGAGTGTATCTGTGCAGATTATTCTTGAAAATATCACTAGGAACGATGTTTCCAAGAACAGATGATTTGAGACCCTTAAGGCTAATCCATACGTTACATGAGGAAGAATAAATGCATTATTTGAGACCCTTTTAAAGGTATTCCATATGTTACATGAGCAAGAATAAATGCATTTATATTTCATAACTTAAATTTCTCCCGAGAAACAAAGTGGCGTATTCTATTTGTGCGTGGAGTGGGACATCGGCGGGGAATAGTTGCAATGCTTTATGATTAATGTCATATATTTGTTTTATTTATTTTTTATTATTTTATTGTTACATCTGCTCACAAGTATGTCATCAAATTGAAGCTTTACAGTATGATGATGTTAAATAGTGTATCTGTTGAGATTATTTGAATATCACTAGAAAGATGTTTCAAAGAACAGATGATTGAGACCCTTAAGCGCTAATCCATACTTACAATTGAGAAGAATAAATGCATTAATATATCAACTAGGATTTCCGAGAAACCAGAGGTGGTATTCTATACAATAATCAATTTTTTGCTCTGACTAATCCCACACACTATCTGTATGTTTGTTGCCAGTCGAGATTGCTAAGGTACTCCAAAGGAAGCATGAATGATTGCACTAATTTCAAAGGTTTCCATTCATTAACACCTGGCCCACGTTAACAAATTTTCTACGTCTACTTATTTATGAATTATCATTAGGTGTTGTAATTTCTGGACAGGTGATGTACCTGGACACTGCATAGGTTTCATTAAGAATGGCCATTATACTGCACTCGGGAAATATCTACACAAAGTTTGGGAACAAGTCCTGTGGGACGCGACGGCAGCCTTCTATTTTTGTACTTTTCCATCCCAATATCTTGAAAATTTTTCATGGAAAATTTTAATATTGTTCAATTTGAAAAATTACAGTTTTTTGCAGCATGCTGGAAAGGTTTAAAAAATAAGTGTCTGGCACTACTCAAATCCCCCACCTAATATTTAGATAGGATTAATTGAAATGTATCACTCTTATTAAGCACAAGTTTAGTTTTGGACCGACTCTGATCTTTTTCTGCTGCATGTTAGATTTACATTAAAGCGTGAAGGCTAACATTGTGGAGCTCTTTTGATATCTGAACTACATAGAGGTCTAGACAAAGTAAAACTCCAGATAAAAAAAGTTGGAAGTACAAGTACACTCGATGGCAAAGTTATGCATAACTAAACAATTAAAAACTCTGGCGAGTTAATAGCGTAGGATGTACAACACAGTAAGCTATGGCGAAAAAGGCCGTGCACGATCACTCATTTCACTTTTATTAAATGCACGTATATAATCATTTTGAATACAATATTTTTCACGGGCGCCATTTTTAGTCCTTATGCAAGAGACAATGTGTAGCATGGAATCATTTAGCCCTCAGATTTTTTTAACTGCTGGTAAATGTTAGCCGCAATACCTTTAAAACCTTATTTAAACCATGTTGGATGCTATAATGTAAATATAGTCGTAAACATCGTGGGCCGTCCCCCCCCCCCCCCCCCCGGAGCATTTTTCATTAATTTAAAAAAAAAAAACTAAAGACATTCAGAATCTGTTATTGGGCTGCTGATATAAACCTTTGGCGTAAAAGTTTCATATAAAAGAAAAATCTGCAAAACCTGCGCTTAATCTCTTCAGACTAACTTGCACCTTCAAAGTTAAAGTTGATAGTTTGGGTGTGAGATTATTCTCTTTATGCCACGAACATAGTGCTTTTTAGTGCTACTAAAAAATATTTATCTTATTTTTGTAGTTTTTTTTTTTTTTTTACATTTTTATTTTAGATTATTTTTACTTACTTTAGTTGAAGTATGGAAATAGTGGTAAAAGCACAATTTGGAGAAGGCGCGAAGTGTAGTTTTGAACAACAGAATGGAAAGACTAGGAAGAATAAGTTAAGCGCCGATGTACATTTTTTTTCTTACAAACCAGCTATTACAGTGACGTTTTAATGATTGGTGTGGAAAAATTTGGCTACAAAATTGCAATGAAAGCTATAACTTGTCCTTGCTACATTGATGCACCACCGCCATACCCGGGGTACCGCGTTGTTTGTCAGCCGCCCTCTTGTGTTAAAAAATGTATTTTTTCAGTTATGATCGATTGAAAATCAGTGGGTGATGATGCAGAGGCTGTGCAGTCGGCACAACATAAAAGCCAAGAACTTACGAATAAATAGGGTAAAAAAATGAATTTAAAGCTGTTATTTCACCCTATTTCAACTTTACATAATTTTGTAACCCAGGGTATACAGTGTTCCTGAAATAATAAATAAATAATTCAAGCAAAAATGGCCGAATTTTTCTAGTGTACCCCGGGGTATGGGGCGTGCAATCAAATAGGAAATAATTTTCAAAATTGAAACATATTAAGTCATTTTCTTTCCCTGTATTATTGATTGAAGCTTCTGGTGGTGTAAACATCTTTTTGTTTGAATCAAAGTAATATCCAGAGATAGAACAATTAGAAGATTTTATATTGACCCCCCCCCCCCTATATATAATGCAGATCAAGCAATTTAGCCATTTAAAAGTAGACAATTTTGGACAGTAAGCAGTAGGTAATCTGTTGCCTGGAAACTATTAGCGTCTTAGGCAAAATGCGAATTACATAATTTAAAACTGAATGGTGGGATGATCAAAAACTGTTTATTTGCGTTTGCTTAATAGTTAGAGGCAGAATTTAGTTCTGTAGCGAATATTAAGAATAATACTTCCCGGTAATGCCCTATATCTTGAACCTATTTTACCCCACTTACAGAATGTGATAAACTTTTGCTAATTTTACCCATTTTACAGGAGCATCATTCTAACAACGCTGCAATTTCAGCGCAACAGGTTTATAGGCTCTGCTAATCATCTTGTATCTTCCAACTCCTAGAGGTAATTGTCCAGTGCACAGCTCTACGAATCCCTCTATGACCCATATGTAAACAGCAACAGGCAGCTAGCATTGCATGTACAACGTAAGTAACTTGCGTGTGGTTAATTTGTGACTATTATCAAATACATGTTTTTCTGGTGCTGATAGTATGTCCATTATCATAATAAGATTAACAGATTTTTTTTGGTCAAAAACAATTCTCAACCAATAGCAGACCTTTTTTGCCTTCTGCCAGATTTAAATAATTAGCTACCCAAATCAGTAGCCGTAATTACATTATACATGCCACTAAACACGGCTGTTGTTTTACCTGAAATATCAGTCTTAAACTGTGCCATGATATTTTCATATGAAATACTCTTCTCTTCAACTATATCTCTTCCCTATCATTAGTAAACTTGCACTAGGTTTTCCAAACCAAAAATGACAAGTGCCATATACGCATTTCCGCTAGTTTGCGACGTTGCTTGCAAATATAGTGCCCTAATAATGTGTTGAGTATATTTATTGTCAACTACGGGCTGACAGGCCTGTGGTTTTGTTCTACAATAGCTCTCAATATGGAACAGGCATTTCCCGCTATGACATGGATTCTTCGGAATGAAATGTGGCTTGAGTATGAGTGCAGCGCAAAGCTCTTCACCGGATATCACACCCCTCAAGTTGAGATCATGGATGCGACCGCCTGCGAAAAAGGGTAGTGTCAAAGGGTATGTAATATTGAAGTTTATGGGTGTTAATACTTTGTGCGGTAGTGGGGAGCGGAAATAGTTGCAATGGTTTATGTTATGTGATATTTGTTTCATTATTTAATTTTTATTCTGACTGTCCAAGTGTCATCAAATGAAGTTACAGTATGATGTATGTATAGAATAGTGTATCTGTTGAGATATTTGAAATCACTAGGAGATGTTCAAGCAACAGAGAGAACTAATTGAAGTGCATACAATGATCGCCATGAGTGATAAAGGATGTCGAGTTTACAGACTGCCAGGATGTTTTTCTGCACTAGAAAAGAATATAAGAAATTGATATCAGAAAAAAAAAAATGAAATATGAACATATATTCCCAACTGTTTTGGAATTAGCTCGTGAATGAATCTGAAAGGAAGGCCTGAAGCGAAGATGATGACCTAATTATTGCAGTTTATGACTTACTGGCTTGTAACAAGCGTGGTCAGATCGGGAGCTACATTCACTAAGAAATGTACGGATGTTGCAGATAGTAAGCTTGGTATGGCAGGGAGATAGTTGATGGTAGAACGTTTTATTCAAAATATAGAGTTTATTTGCAAATATTATGCTGTTTGCACAATTTATACTCTTTAAAGAAAGTGAACATTCAGTTTGGAAGTAATTTTATGGTCCTGTTATTGTAGAATTGATCACTTGCAATTCGCTGCCCCTCCCCTCTTCATTGAAAAAGACCATAAACTAAAATGTTACAGAAAGAAAGCACACTGTTCCAGCCGTTGATATCAAATCTGTAAAATGTAATGGCTCTTTTGGTGTAATATTTTATATTATATTGTCTGCTTGAAGCGCGCGATACCAGGAAATATCGCCCAAACTAGAATCATATTGCACGAGTCGAAGACGAGTGGCAATATGTTCTGCGAGAGGGGATATTTTTTGGTATCCCTTGAAAAAGGGCCAGCCAATTATATTATTATTATATATATTAGCGATTCTTTTCAAACTTTATATATAATTCATGCAAACCATTCTGGACCATTGACTTCCTAATACTGCCTCACCGCTGGTCTTGTTTATGTTCGGAAAAGTCAAGCCAACGCCACATTTAGCCTCCGCAACGAAGGCCGGAGCACATTTGCTGTTGCCGCGGTGTGCCGCCGTAGCGGACCGTACCGAGATAAACTGGAACAGCCGATCGGATTGATGTAACTAGGACCAAGAAGTACATGAGCACCAAGAACGATAGATTTTGGAGCGAAAGTCCAAAGGTCAAGGTCACCGGGCTTTAAATATGTCTGATTTGGTCGCTCGTTACCACGTAACTGAGAGCGGCGTCGAGCATAACGGTGAAGTATGTATTATGAGGCACCAATGAACTGATTAGAGAGCGGTAAGTACAAACGTCAAATGGGTCACGGGCCCTTAAATATGTCTGAATTTGGCTCTACCGCCGATAACTTGAGAGCGGCTGGTTGGATTGTCATGTAGCATGGGTGAAGTATGTATTATGAGGCACCAATGATAACTGCATTAGATTTTGGGAGCTGTAAGGTCCAAAGGTCAAAGGTCACCGGGCCTTAAAATATGTCTGGATTTGTGGCTCGATACCGCCCGATAACTGAGAGTGGACCGGGTCGGATTGTCATGTAGCATGGGTGAAGTATGTTATTATGAGGCACAATGAAACTGAATTAGATTTTGGAGTTCAAAGGTCAAAAGGTTCAAAGGTCACCAGACCCTTAAATATGTTTTGATTTGGGCTCTTACCGCGATAACTTGAGAGTGGCTGGTCGGATTGTGATGTAACTTAGGGTGAAGTATTGTATTATGGCACCAATGAACTGATTAGATTTTCTAGTTGAAAGGTCAAAGGCGTCAAAGGTCACCGGACCTTAAAATATGTCTGATTTGGGCTCGTTACCGCGATAACTTGAGAGCGGCTGCGTCGGATTGTGATGTAACTTGCGTTGAAGTATTGAAGTATGGTATTACAACGCACCAATAAACTGATTAGATTTTTGGAGCTGAAAGCGTCAAAGGTCAAAGGTCACCGGGCCTAAAATTTGTCTGATATGGGCTCGTTACCATGATAACTTGAGAAACGGCTGGTCGGATTTTCATGTAACTTGGGTGAAGTATGTATTATGAGGCCACCAAATGCAACTGATAAGATTTTGGAGCTGAATGGTCAAAGGTCACCGGGCCTAAAATATGTCTGATTTGGGCTTGTTACCGCCGATAACTTGGAAACAACCCGTTGGATTTCATGTAACGTGGGTGAAGTATGCCACCAAATAAACTGATTAGATTTTGGAGCTGAATAGGTCAAAGGACAAAGGTCACCCGGCCTTTAAGACACTAGTATAACACTGTGGAAGACACGTTAAAAAATTGTCGAACTTTGCTATCTGACATATCTGACAGTGTTTCGAATGGACATATAAACACTTTAGACACAAAAGTTTTAGACAGTTATGCTGTCACTAGTACAATATGTGCAGATACAAATTGGCACTCATTAATTTCTATCGGGCGCGATAGGAAAATTCTGCCTACACAGCAGTCTATGGCGAAAAGCTCGAATGCGTCTCTCAATGATTTTTACTTTTTTAAAGCGCACTTATATCGTTTAAACTGCAATTTTTTTCAGGGCTTCATTTTTAGACCATGTCAGAGACACTGGTAGCATGCGGGAATCAATGCAGCTCAGATTTTTGTAACTGGAAACACTGTTATACAGTGCCTTAAATATGTCTGATTTGGGCTCATTACTGTTGAGAACTTGAGTATGACTTCTCCGATTTTGATGTAACTTGGGAGAAGTATCTAATATAAGGCACCAATTTACTGATTCGATTTTGAGAGTTGAAAGGTACAGAGGTCAAAGGTCACAAGGCTCATGTCGAATTGAGGCTCATTGTCACGATAATTTAAGAACTGCTTAAATTGGATTTTACTGTAACTTGTCAAGGGTCACATGGGCTTATGCTTTATTCATCTAATTGTTCTTGCTACCATGGTAACTTGAGCTTTTCAAATTACATCAATTGATGGAAGTGCGGACTGCGGAGGCATACCATCGGACTGCCGCGTAGTCGAATTGCTCTAGTTTTTCTTTACGTTGCGCGTAGTCGAATTGCTCTAGTTTTTCTTTACGTTGCGCGTACACTGCAGTATTCGCGCTGTAGATCGCGCGTGGTGCTGCAGCTGTGGCATCCAGGGTCCAACGCCGCAGCTCGTATGTACATTAGCGTAGATTTACGCAGAGACATATTTTGCGCATACGCGCAAGGAATATGGAAGCGGGCTGTATCAGAATTTTTGGCCCGGTTTTAAAGCACAGGTCAATATGGCAAAATACTGGAAGAATGGTAATATGGTGTAATATGGCCCGGGATGAACACACACATGACACAGTGTGCAAAATATGGCTTTTTATTTTACTACTAAAATGCCATATGTAATAATGCACTATATCTGTTCGGTACTTGGCAGTACATTACATCAATATAGAGATTCACTTTTGGAATATGTTTGCAGAGTGATCATATTACACTTCAAGTACTGGCAAATTGAAATATAGATCTTTTTTCAATGTGGTTTGATGGACAGGTGATAATTCATAACTGCAAAAATGTACAATAATGCATTGTGAGACAATCACTTGGACCAACCACTGTAATTGCATTTTTGCCCAAAATTAAATGACAAGTAAAAGCTAAATTAAAAAATCTGTATTTGTGGCAACAAAGCAAAAATTTAATGATGAAATCAGAAAGTTCTGTGAAAAGAGGAAATTTACTGTCAAATAAGCAATACATTTTATTTTTTTTTGGGGGGGGGGAATTGAGAATAATACGTCATTGAACGCAAAGTAAAAAAGGGTTTGTGCATTTGTCCTGGTCTTGTTGCTGATGTTGTCAGTATATTTCCTTACCATTTGAAACAGAAGGTACTAGAGGTACAATTCAAGCTTGTAATCTACATCTATAACATCTCTTTGATGTTCCTTTCATCCAGGGTCATGCCCTGATCCCTGAGGTTAAACAGGAGAAGAGAGATGGCTCGACCAGCAACAACCCGTACGTGGCGTTCAGGCGGCGGACGGAGAAGATGCAGACACGCAAAAATCGCAAGAATGACGAGGTGTCATATGAGAAGATGCTCAAACTCAAGAGAGACCTTTCAAAAGCTGTGTAAGTCTTAGTATCTTTCACAATCTTGGAATGTCACTTGGTAGAATAATAGGGATGTTCTCCCGCATTGGGGAAGATCTACATAAGCTACAAAAACTGTCCTTGTATATATGTTCTAACACATGCAAAAAGAGGGAATTTTGGTAGGGGTTTTGTCATCTGGTATGAATTTGTCAAACTGTTGATCACTGACAGACATTCAATTGGAGAATTTACCTCATAATATTTATGGTACACATAAACATTCTCAATATGCCAGTTACTAGTACATAAAATTGTTATGTGTGTATATAGGCTGATCAGGTGTATGCGCGTGTCTTTAATGATACCCTTCAGGTCCACTCATCTCAAATATTATATTGCGAACACAGTTCATGGTGACCACTACCTAGCAGTAATAAATGAAAGTATAAGTCACTGGTGATAATTTGACTTTGAGCAATGCTCTTGAAATTTGGCACACATATTGGTGGAAGGATTAAAATGAGCAAGACACATTTATTGAATGTGTCAGGAGACTGTGTTACTGTGGTAATGGCTCATAAGGCTGTCCTGATGGGGTAGGGTACCAACCACCTTCAGTGATATCTAGTTTGTAACTGGCAGTTATTTATATTATAATGTATAGGTAATCACCAAACATGTGTTTGTATTGGATGTAATGCACTGAAAGGTTACAGCCTGAGAAAACAGCAATGCCATTATTCTCTACGACCTCAATTTCTTGACTTCCTCTTTTAAAATTATATTTAATTGTGTGTTCTTCTGTTTGTAACATTTCAGGACACTCTTGGAAATGGTAAAAAGGAGAGAAAAAAGCAAGAGAGAATCCCTCCATCTGACTATCGAGATATTTGAGAAGAGGTAAGACTCTTGGTGTATTGCATTTTCTGCTTTGATTTGTATTCAGAAAGCAAAGAATGTCAAGTTGTTGTTCACGTTACAAAAATATTCTCCATATCACCATTGGAATGCATCATTTGGTAGTACATTGCAAAGACCAGTTTAGTAGTAATATACCTTGCAAGCATTCCATGATAATCGTTCTTGAAAGCATAATCTCGTATGTGGAAATGTCTGATGTCACCCTTGGTATGTGTGGTGGACAGTATATGCAAAAATAAATCACACACAAAAAATTGTATCTTGAAAAGGAAAACATTGTGATGAAGTTGTAGCTAGTGCTTCTACTGCCACTTGAACATTTTCATTTTTTGTAATTTCACGTAGACAAGCAGATTTGGGGTAAAGCTTTAGTTCGAGAAAAGTACTGAGTTACAGTGGTGAAGTTTAGCTGGTACATCTACTATCACTTTATTTTACCAACATGTATGCAAAAATTATGTAGATGAGCAGATATGGGGTATAGCTTTAGTTTTAAGAAAAGTGCTACAGCTACATTGGTGAGTGATGTATATGGTGAATTTCCTACCACTTTGAACATTACAGCAACTGCTATTTTTCAGCACATTTGTGTATCAAGAACCCACTAAGATTGAGTGTGTATGTGTGTCTGTCTGTCTGTCTGTAGATACCAGATGGATGACTTCAGTGGCACCATCCTAGCAGAGTGTGAGGAGCTTAGTAAGAAGCAGCCTTCATTCACAATACCACCGATACCTAATGGTAGTCAGTACAGTGGATGGGGAACAAAGGTAAAGCGTGTGCGGAGATTAAAAGCATGTCTGTCAATGATTCTGAATTGACTAGAATACTTACATAATTTAAATTTTGTGCTGTGACGATGGTAGGCATTGGTAGCTCTCTGTGCCCGTTCTTGCTTGACTAGACACGAGATATTTTGTCTCGACGTCTATAGGAAATGCACGTTAAAGCAAAATCGAACCGTCTCGAACAGGTTACAACAAGTACATAGTGCTGCTTTGCAGGTTATCAAGACTGGAAGATCAATGGGAAATGACAATCTTATTCTAGTAGACCCTGTGGAAAAATAAGTCATTTATATGATATATAACACAGTTTCTTTAGAAACTTGTATTCTTCTGATTAATATGTGGTTCTTATGTGTACCGATATTGTTCAGACTTATGCAGTTAAAATTTATGATTCTCAGTCCGGCAAAGTAAAAATAGAATGGGGCTAGGTAAGGGGAATAGTGGAATAGTTTATCATTTTGGAAATTGTTGTTATATTGATTTTCTACTGAATTTCCTTCTCAACAGGAGGAGGGTCTGGTGAAGAAGAAGAGGGAGTACAAGAAGAGGAAACACAAAACACCCTCCGACAAACCTCGACAACAAACCTCGCTCAGTCCCAGGGGCGACAGGCATGTGGATACACGGGTGTCAGACGAAGACTTCACGCTTACGTCGAGTTCCAAAGTAAGCTCAGAGTTATACATTTTTGTTGCCATAATTTGCAATTCAATTTGATTGTGCTACATTTTCATTTTGTTCCTGGTAGCCATGGCATCCCCATTTGCCAGAAACATCCATGTTTTGTCCATGATGGCTTGAAATGTGATTGCAATGGCCGCTGGAAACCTAGTGTAAATGTAGCATTACGTCTGTGTGTGATCTTGTATCAAGCTGCATACAAATAATTCTTAAGTCATTATTTTACAAGTAAATAGGCTTCAGAGAAAGTTGTACTGCTCTTTTTGTATTCCTTTTCTGGTTTTGTTATCTGCATTTAAACGTCAGACAACATTTTCCTTAAATATTCCTGACACCCTTTTAAAGTTTTGATATTGCGGTCTTTGAAATTTATGAATACAATACAGCTTTGTACGTTTTAATATATATTGTGTGCATTGTGTATAATTATAAGACGTGAATAAAATGCAAATTTAGAGAAACCATAAAATTCAGCTTGCATCCTTATTGAGAGTGCAAGATAATCCACTGCAGTGAAACACACCACTCTAGCCTTAAAACATTCCTGTCAATTTTGATTGATTGTTGTGATGTATTAACGTTGTGATGTTTACAACGCTGATATTTGTGGAATGTGGATGGCTTTTCTTTTGCTCCAGGTGCAATCTCTGTCTGATCAGGAGGAAGAAAATGATCCTGATGGCATCTATGCATTTAGAAGAAAAAAGGGGTGCAACTATCATGCAGTAAGTATAATTCTCTTGAAGGAAAATGGATAAGGAGCGTGATATGGAAATACTGGGTGTGAAACTGAATACAGAGTGTCGTATGAAAATACTGTGAGTGCTGTCTACATATGTCACACCTTTCTCAAACTGTCTTGTAGGGAATTGTAGCTAGTCAATATTGCATTTTAAGGGGGAAAACAGTGAAAAGTATTTGTACTGGAGAGTCTATGGTGATATGTAATATTTTTAACCCAATTAGAAACTATGTGATTTCAATATAACATACATTCTCCAAAGGCGTCAGCTCAAGACATCTTGTTCGTAGTCTCCCACAGGTTAATATAATTTTCTGTCATTCATTTATACCCTTGCCAAACGGAAGTTTGAAGGGGGTAGATAGGAATAAGCGTACAGTTGGGCAGGTGGGCAGGCAGTCAGTTTTCTAAGTTGTTGGAAACTGTGTTGCCATAGTATCAGAATATTATGGAAATAAGTCAAATTAAAATTTTGCAGATTGAAATTTTCTTCAGTGTTTGGCCAATGCTCATGACATTTGGCACAAACATTGGTCTTGGAGTAAGGATGTGAAAGACACATTTTTTGAATGTCTCGGAAAGTGCATTGGCATGGTAACGGCATATTGTAATTATTATGGTAATACATGTACAATCACCAGTACCTACATTGTAATATTTTGATTATATCGTCTGATGAGGATGAAAGTATGTGATGCACATTAACAATTAGAGGTATAGGTGAAAATTAAATGTAGTGAGTAGGTCTCATCCTTTTATTTACTCTTATATAGACCACATTGTTTAAGTAATATTTCTTTGAATTCTTCTTCCATTTTTCAGCCCAACCCAGAATTGGTATGCGGGTGGCCGTGGTCAGAAAGGCAACACAAAGGGTTATCAGATCACAGATATCGGTACTGTTGTTCTTCTATACGAACGCCAAAACGTTGTGTGGGCTTTGCTCGACGGCGCGTTGGGAGGGGCGGCAGGTAAGTAACAAATAAGACAACCATTTTTATGCCTCTGCAACAAAGTTGCCGGAGGCATCGTGTTTTCGGGTTGTCCGTCCGTGCGTCCGTCCGTCTGTTACCAGTTCTTGTTACTGCGATAACTTAAGAACCCCCGATCGGATTTTGATGTAACTAGGACCAAGTATGTACTATGGGGCAACAATGAACTGATTAGATTTTGGAGCTGAAAGGTCAATGGTCACCGGGACCAAAATATGTCTGATTTGGGCTCGTTACCGCGATAACTTGAGAACAGCTAATCAGATTTTCTTGTAACTTGTGTGAGGTATGTATTATGAGGCACCAATGAACTGATTAGATTTTGGAGCTGAAAGGTCATAGGTCAAAGGTCACCGGGCCTAAAATATGTCTGATTTGGGCTCGTTACTGTGATAACTTCAGAACGGCTAATCGGATTTTCTTGTAACTTGGTATGTATTATGAGGCACCAATGAACTGAATAGATTTTGGAGGTCAAAGGTCACTGGGCCTAAAATATGTCTGATTTGGGCTTGTTACCACGATTATTTGAAAACGGCTGGTCGGATTTTGATGTAACTTGGGTGAAGTATGTATTATAAGGCACCAATGAACTGATTAGATTTTGGAGCTGAAAGGTCAAAGGTCTCCAGGCCTAAAACATAATTGGGCTGGTTACCGCGATAACTTGTGAACGGCCAGTTGGATTTTCATGTAACTTGGGTGAAGTATGTATTATGAAGCAAAAATGAAGTGATTAGATTTTGGGGTTGAAAGGTCACAGGGCCTAAAACTTGTCTGATTTGGGCTCGTTACCACGATAACTTAAGAAAGGCATGTTGGATTTTGATGTAACTTGGGTGATGTATGTATTATACAGCACTAATGAACTGATTAGATTTTGGAGTTGAAGGTCAAAGGTCACAAGGTCACAACTGACCAGATTTCAGGGTTCGAAGGTCGAAGGTCACCATGCTCCATACTTTAGTGTCTTTACCACGATTACATGAGAACGGCTTATCAGATGTTGATGTAACTTGGGTGAAGTATGTATTATGGGCATAGATGAGATTTCAGAGTTGAACAGTCAAAGGTCAAAGTTTGGAATTGGACGGGGGTGCGGTGGCATACCCCATCGGCTGCGCGCAGCTGAATTGCTCTATTTTTCCTTTAAATGTTGTGTTAATCCAGTGGCACCGGCAGTATATGAAATAAAAATGTTGGCAAGTGTGGTGGTGGTGGTGTAGGGAATGGGGTTGTGAGTTTACTGTAACTATATTCATCTCTAACAGTAGTCAAGGTTTCGACCAATTGTAGTACTATTCTGAATTCATGGCAATAATAGACCAAAATTCAATTGTACCTACAAGGAATATTGTGTTATGTTTTATTGCGTGAATTTTAATTGGCAAAACATAAAATGCACGGTGTTCATTCTGAGGCATAATGTTTCTGAGCTCTGCATAAAACGTGACTTGGCTATACTCAGTGCCCTTGATATGTAGGTGTGATCTTTATATGTGACCCGT
>JZLH01S0458913.1:23332-43580 GCA_001188425.1 Eucidaris tribuloides | reverse complement strand
AATTCTGTGTTTGTGTTTTCAGTATTCTATGTTCTGTCTGTCCATCTGTGTTGTTGCGTTAATCTTGTCCTATGTGAGAATCTTAAAGAGTGCTTGTTCATAGTACCAGTGTGCATTGGCGTGGTTAATGAACTGACGTAGATTTTAGGCCGATACACAAAGTCTAAAGGTCAAGTTACCTAATTATGCGTCCCTTGGCAGTAAGGTAAAAGTGCGGGATTTCGCAAACATTGCTTTGTGCACGAACACAGCCTGCTAAACAGACTTTTACAGTATTGTATGAAATATTTCAGATGTGACAGATCTTGGAAAATAAGGTGAGGCATGACTTACCGTTTGTTAGTCTGTGGTGTAGATATTTCTTTGTAGTAAATACATGTACCGAATGAATTGTGATCTTACGGGTTAGCCTAGTATTTTTGAACGCTGTATGGCCAATCATACCTATGCCATTGTTCATTCACGCTCCTCAAACAAAATTAGGGTAGAGGATTATCAGTAATATATCTAATCATATTTCACACCATCCTCATGAAAAATGAAAGGTTTACTTGTGCTCCTTCTGTTTTTAGCAAATATATTATTAATGCTAGACATTCCTAAATGTAATTTGAGTATTTGTCAGATCAGAACATGTATGATTTATATTTTGCATGTGGGTAGTCTTGTTTTATGTTTGTTATATTGTGACTTATAAAGTACTGGGAGAGGGTTATTATTCCAATAATTATCTTACAAAAATATATATATTCGAAAATGATGCAAATATAGTTCCTCATGTAAGAAAAGGAGTGGTTTACAGGTATGATGATTAAGATAAAGTGTTGATTTAGGAAATATTTAGGTGTAATAGATCAGTTTCTAAGTTTTAAACTAGATTGTAGTAGTGGTAATTTTTGTGTAATTTTTCAATGATTGATTTTGCTTGCTGTGATAGTTATCTATTTAGAATGCAATTGTGGCATGATGGCCGAAATACAATTTCCACCAACTTGTATTTATGTCTTTGCATATTTGTATGTAATATGAGGGTTTGAGGGAAGCAAAGTAAATGCATCTTTTCTCGACGAATAAAATTAATGTGAACATAAATATTTGAAACTTGTTTTGTTCTTCAAATTTACAGAACTTTTATAAGTGTAGTGAGTGAGTGAAGTGTGAGGTGTATGTTTTTGGTGATTGTTTTCTTTTTCTATCTTTTTTTCACTGTCACATTGTCGTTTGATTTATTCCCGTCTTATGTAATACATGTATGTTAACAGATTGTAAAAAACATTATTTTTTTATTTTTGGTTTTTTTGTACATGAAATTTATTACAAGACGCTAATTATGGCCCACAACATTAGTTAATGACAGTGATTAGAATGAAGAATAATTATCTTTATATCAATTTCATGATCTATAACTTCCACTGAATTTAGTACACAATAAAAAAATGGGCCATTCAGGGGACGACATGTCTTATGAAAAGACATTGAGATGGTATATCCAAACAAAACACTTCACAGGTCACAAACCTAACAGGCATTTCAAAATTAGTTGCGCATTAAATGCAAGGGGGAAGAAGGGGTGAATTATCACTTGTGGGCCAGCGAAAATTATGCCAAGTTGTGGTCGCATTTTGCGTTTTGTGTATCTGCCTCGAGTACCAACAGAATACATTTACTATACATACACACACTCACACAAAAAAGCACATACACAACGAAAAAAAAAAAAACAGCACATATGCCAACACAATGAAACAAATGCATGCACTTGCAAATTTGAGCGTCCTAAATGTGGTCGCCATAGTTAACTCTTATTTTCCCCATTCTTTTACACATTTGTTTATTTCATTTTATATTCTGGTGGCTTGATCTGGCCCATCGGACATCAGTTTAATTTTGTAATAAAATTGTAGAAAACATTGTGGAAGCCCCATTTAAAAAATTGTCAAACTTTGCTATCGATCACATCCGGACAGTGTTTTGGATGGACACAAATAAACACCCTAGAAACACAAACTTTACAGTTATCTGTCACTTTGTAAAAATAATGTTACAGATAAAAATTGGCACATGATTATTCTCAGCTGGATAGAAAATTCTGTACTCAGAGTCTATGGAAAAATGGGAATGGGCTCAATTACATTTATCACCTTTTTAAAAGCACTTAATGGATCGTTTTTGAACTGCAATTTTTTCAGGGTTCATTTTCAACCTTATCAGCAGGACACTAATACATGGTAACATAGGGAATTGTATCGCCTCAGATATTTTTAAACTGGAAGATTGTAATATGATGCTTTAAGTATTTAGAACTCTTACTTACACATTTTATGATCCAGATTTTTGGAAAGTAAACAATTCACTCCACAAACATTTTTATTTGAACTCGTGATGAGACCTGATCATGCCTGTAATGACAATAGAAGACAAAAACAAGTTGATAGTTGTAAAATGCACTAGTACCTGGAAATGTGAAATTACCACACCATTTTATCCACGGAACATCAGCAAAACTCTTGTATTATGCAAAACAACCATCCATTCTGCATATCATAAAATAAGCAAGCAAACACAGAGTGATGTTGATATTATTGTGCCGTTCTTAATTTCATCTGTGTTTTTCTTTCGTGTTGCACCAACACATACACTGGTTAAAAGCCATCCAACAGTCTTTTTCCAGAGCAAGAAAAGGATAAAAATCTTCAGTCTCTTTGAATACTAAATTCATCTGCAATTAGCTGTAGAGAAAGTACAAGTTATACCCAATTTCATTGGAAAATAAACATGCTTATAATAATCAAAAAAATAAACTCCTTCCCAGCAATAATGATGAAAAATATTTAACTCTTAGAATACACACAAATTATGAAAACATAATATTATATATAGCCAGCTCTGCAAATTTGGATTTATTAACCATATTGCGAGGCAAGGAGATAAAAGAAAAAAATCAAACCTCCATCATTCTTACAAGAGCAGCAGTAATTGTAAAACAAACTGTACAGAGGTTAGGCAACAAAGCGTCTCAACACATCTTATCAGTTTAAAAGACCCGCAACAATTCTAAGTTTTTAACCTTGTTTCACCAAAAGTTGCATCATAACTATTCAATTTCTCCCTTGACCAGAGGTGTCAGATTACTAATCAGATGTAGAAATGCGTTCCTGCTCGTCTTTTTTTTTTGGGGGGGGGGGGGCAAGGATGAAGCAATAAATCGATCACTGAATGGGTCCTTCATATATCTGTACAAACACTAATGGAAAAGAAAAGATTTGACAAACCAAGAGGGACAAATTTATGAATGCTATTGACGCAGTATTTTTTGCTTAATAGATTCAAAAACTTGCTAATGCAACCAAATGGTAAATATTTGCAATATTAGACTGCAGAGAGAGAGTTTTTGTTTTCTTTTTGCCAAACAACAATCCATCTACTCCCCTTGGAATACGCCGTACATGTCTGCCAAAATCCATGTTCACACTCTGATTAGTATGATGTCTAGAAGCTAGCCATTTGATGGCTACCTTGATGAATTGCTCGTATGATTATTTTTCAAAGGATTTGCTTTCATCAGTATTTAGGAGCATGGAAACCTGGATCCTCAGTTATCACACAACATGGAAGTGGTATACATTGGATCAGTAATTCTCTGTTTCTGTTAGTTTACATCTGGATCGTGCTTGGCATGTTCAAAGAACAGCGCATCTATAGGCTTATAAAAAGAATATAAGAAGTGATTTCAAATGGTGAAGAAATAACATTCGCCCTGCTCACAGATTATTAACACATTGCTTCGAATGCAACAAAACCAATGTAATCTCAAAATGTTACATTTCAGAAAAGGCAAAAAAACATGGCTCATCTACAACAGTTAAAACTAGGATAAGTGGTCCTTTACCTGTGACAGAGGCTCTATTTTCTTGAGATTTGAAGTGTTAGATTTGGAGAAGAATACAACATCTGGCCCTTCTTGCTAAAGATTACATAAAAACCCATGTTCATTCAGCAAAAACTGAGATTACAATAGCTGGTGATAATTAGTGTTGGTTGTTGGTGGTGTAGTGTCGAGAAACAAAATCGTCTGCTAAACGAGCTCGTTTAAGCAGACGATACCGATTCACTAATCGATCACATAACACAGAGAATGAGTCACTGGTCGATTCATGGCGTTGGCAGAAAGTCACCGCCGGTGGCCGAAATTTTTGGACTAATATCTTACAAAAATGACACACAAATCAATACTGCCAGCCAAAAACTTGTATGAATCTGATAAGGCAAATGTTATTATTCTCATTTCACAATATGGAAGTTTGAATATAATTTGAGCTCGATAATAATGTAAGTTCTAAAGGGGAAAAGCTCTTTCAGCGGTTTCGTACGCACAGCCGAAGCTTTCTCCATAGCCTAACACACGTACACACGCAGATGTCGCTCTGCCACTCCACCCAAGCTTAAGGCAAGCTCTAACAAGACAAACAACCCACACGAACATTGAAATCACGAATTGCCTAACATCCTAGGGTTAGATGTTGATGTGAATGGCGAAAATTACACGTAAATCACAAACACCAATCACGGTCACTCGGTTCAGCAGACGATAATTCAATAACAGCTTTAACGACCAACTTCCGGAAGTAGTCAATAATTTTTCCGAGGTCACCACCCCGACACCAGGCCTGACTTCAAGGACGGTGTTATAGCTGGGTCTCAGGTCTGATCTCGTTACAAACACTAACACCAGTTCTCACACCTAAACTTGAAATCACCCAGTGTTTTGTACCTAAGCCACCTTAATATTCCAATGCACACATAGCCAGTGCTATGTTAATCTGACGCACCCTTATCAGAAATAGTTATGGTAACTGCATAAATGCTGTATTAATACCAATCAGAAGGAAGATTAGCTGGCCAACAACAGGATACATGTAAGGTTAAGAAAGATTTTGGGTGACTGTCAGTTCTTGCCAACCGAACTCAGATCACACGTAGCGCTTGGCTTGAGCTTGACCTGACTGTGACAATAGTATGCCTCCCACATGTGTTCATCCGCGCATACTTAATTATGCCTTTTGAAACTGATTAGCTCCTCCCTGTAACTGTTTTGGTGATCTCTTCTAATGAAAAATTTTGCAGACATAAAAGTTACCAAATTTTATAATTGATAGAGCCTATTCAGGGGTGAGTGTCAACAAGTAAACCCTTATTAGGCTTCTTTATCACTATGTAGTTGTACCATAATTCTACAATGCAATTCTTTTCTCACTTACTTTCCTGTTAGTTGACCAGCTACAACTATTTCTTCAAAACATGTTACAAGGACAGCTAAGTTCATAGTGACAGGATTATATATTTTCATAACATCTGCTAACACTGTCTTACGGTTTTACTGATTTATATGTCGGCCAATTTCACCACTACCCACTGTATATGTCGTATATTATCGGTTGACTCTATAATTTTGATTGCCAATAAGTTTACTTAACCAAGATGTTTTTGATCTTCCATTGCCAGGAAGTATGCAAACATAAAAATCCAGGAGCATGAAATGAAATATGGAAATGATATTCAAAGTTACATGCAGAAATGAACACTTGCTAGAAAAAATTAGCACACTGCGAAATAAACCCCATATAAGTGGATGTCATCCTACATACATACATAAATTTCTCTCCTTTCAACCCTAAAACATCTAATCCAACAGACATTCCAGCTGACATTTATTGTCTCTGTTTTACACAACATTCCAAACTCACATGAAAAAGTATCCGGACTCCCCTACCCCCGCGCCACCCCCTCCCCAACAATAAATTTATTCTACCTAAGATATTTAAAATAAAAAGTTGGCAAACACAAACAACCTCTTTTCTTGTTCATACATTTTTATACAAGTCCAATAATAATTTTATTTCAACTGCAATAAGGAAATTTACCTGAGGAAATTCACATTCTTTTACAGTTTCAACATAAGCCAATCAACTTTTATAGAGGGAGAATAACAATTTGGGGACATATGAGCAGAGAGAACAATATTACATGGAACCAGATAAGTGACAAACTTTCACTATTCAATTGGTAGCCATCAATCCCTGACCCATTAACCCTTAAATAACTACTCAGAGTATTGTAGAAGTTTATTGGAATTTAGTGGCAATGTATCATATGAAGGTGACTGAACTGGGTTACCTTGGACTATCTCTCACTGGGGAGGGGAGGCGGTGGGGGTAAGGGGGATGCGATAGGTGATGATGGTACCCCTCATATTCTCATTTCTTGGAATTCAACTGTACTCGCGAAACACTGCAGTAAATAGACAGAACACAAATTGTGATTTTTTAATGCTAACAATGCACATATGAGCTGAATTTATTCGCTAATTTTACCCCCCCCCAAAAAAAAGAGCTTTTTTTAGCAAGTGTTCATTATCTGCGTGTAACTTTGAATATCATTTCCATATTTCATTTCCTTGTCCTGGATTTTTTATGTTGGCATGCTTCTGGCAATGGAAGATCAAAAACATCTTGGTACAGTTCGAACTCGATTAACCGGCTATGTTGGGACCAGCAGCCATCCGGATAAGTGATATGGCCGGATAAGAGAGATAATGTACAAACACAATATAGGGGGGAGGTACACATGCCATAAGTTGTTGTATAAACAACCCAAAGACCATGCACAAATTGCAACAGACCTCCCACATCTGACACTTGATTTACTGTCCCTGATAACCAGCATGTTTCTGTGTACACTTCTGATAAAGGTGTATCAATTACACGTAATGACTGATAAGCCCATTGTCCGGATAACAGAGATCTTCGTATAATCGATGGCCGTATAACCGAGGCCGAACTGTAGTAACTTATTGCATCAAAATTATAGAGTCAACGAAATATACGACATATACAGTGGGTAGTGAAATTGGGGACATATAAATCAGTAAAACGTAAGACAGGTTAGCAGATGTTATGAAAATATATACCTTGTCCAATGAACTTAGCTGTCCTTGTACACATGTTTTTGAAGAAAGTTGTAGCTGGCAACTAACAGGAATAAGTTGAGAAAAGAATTGACATTGTGAGAATTATGGTACAACTACATAGTGATAAAGAAAGCCTATATAAGGGTTACTGTGTGACACTCACCCTCTGAAAGGCTCTATCAATTAAAAAATTTCTGTTAATTTTATGTCTGCAAAATTCTTTCATAGAAGAAGATCACCAAAACAGTTACAGGGGAGGAGCTAATCAGTTCAAAAAGTGCATAAATTAATATGGCGCGATGAACAAATGTCGGGAGGCATACATTGGTCACGTCAGGTCAGCTCAAGGCCAGCGTACGTGTGATCTGATTGGTTGGCAAGAACTGACAGTCACCCCAAAATCTTTCTTAACTTACATGTATTCCTGTTAGTTGCCAGCTACATCTTCCTTTGATGGTATACAGCATTTATGCATGTTACCATAATATTTCTGAAAGTGGTGGTCAGATTAGCATAGCACTGGCTTTGGTGCATGGAATATAAGGTGGCTTAGGTGACAAAATACTGGGTGATTTCAAGTTTGGTGTTGAAATCTGGTGTTAGTGTTGTAACAACACTAACACCAGCTATAACACCGTACTTGAAGTCAGGCCTGGTGTCGGGGTTGACCTCGAAAATTATGACGTACTTCCGGAAGTTGGTGTTAAAGCTGGTTTTGAATATCGTCTGCTGAACCGAGTACCGTGATTGGTGTTTGTGATTTACGTGTAATTTTCCCATTCATCAACACTAAACCCTAGGGTTTAGGCAATTCGTGATTTCAAGTTCGGTGTTGGTGTTAGTGTTGGCCTTAAGCTTGTGAGTGGCAGAGCCGACATGCTCGTGTGTACGTGTGTTGGCTATGGAGAAAGCTTCGCTGTGCGACGCAAACCGCTGAAAGAGCCTTTTCCCCTTAAAAACTTACATAATTCGCCAAATTCATATTAAACTTCCATATGTGAATAGAGAAAAGTAACTTGCCTTTCAGATTCATACAAGTTTTTTGGCTGGCAGTATTGATATGGTGTCATTTTTGTAAGATTAGTCCAAAAATTTCGGCCACCGGCGTGACTTTCTGCCAACGCCATGAATCGCGCGTGACGTCACTCGGTGTTATGTGATCGATAGTGCAATCGGTATCGTCTGCTTAAACCGAGCTCGGTTTAGCAGACGATTTTGTTTCCTCGACACTAACACCAACACCAACACCAACACCTAACTTGAAATCACCCATTGTATCTCAGTTTTTGGTGAAAATGGGGTTTTTATGTAATCTTGTAGCAAGAGAGCCAGATTTTATTCTCTCCAAATCTAACACTTCAAATCTCAAGAAAATAGAGCCTCTGTCACCAGGTAAAGTGACCACTATCCTATTTGTAACTGGGTTTTAAGTGAGCCATGTTTTTTTTGCCTTTTCTGAACATGTAACATTTTTGAGATACATGGTTTTGTCATTCGAGCAATGGTTAATAATTGTGTGACAGGCGAATGTTATTTCTTCACCATTGAAATCACTTCTAATATTCTTTTGATAGCCTACTAGATGCGCTGTTCTTTGAACATGCCAAGCACGATCCAGTGTTAAACTAACAGAAAACAGAGGAAATTACTGATACCAATGATACCACTTCCATGTTGTGTGATAACCTGACGGATCCAGTTTCCATGCATCTAAATACTGATTTGAAAGCAAATCCTTTGAAAAAAATAATACGAGGCATATTCATGTACCATCAAATGGTCAGCTTTAGACATATACTATCAGAGTGTGAACATTGAATTTTGAGCAGACATGTACGGCGTATTCCAAGTAGAATGGATTGTTGTTTGGCAAAAAGAAACAAAAACTCTCTCCTGCATCTAATATTGCAAATATTTACCATTTGTTGATTAGCAAGTTTGAATCTATTATAGCAAAAAAATACTGTCGTCAATAAGCCATTTCATAATTTTGTCCCCCCTTGGAGTTTGTCAATCACTTTTCTTTTCCCATTAGTGTTGTAAAAGATTATATGAAGGAGCCCATTCAGTGATGCGATTATGCTTCCCTTGACCCCCCCCCCCCCAAAAAAAAAAAGACGACAGGAACCATTTCTACATTGATGTAGTATTCTGACACCTCTGGGTCAAGGGGAGAAATTGATAGTTATGATGCAACTTTTGCTGAAACAAGTAAACTAGAATTGTGCGGGTCTTTTTAAACTGTAGGATGTGTTGAGAACCTTTGTGCTAACCCTGTGTACAGTTTGTTTACAATACTGTGCTCTTGTAAGAATGATGGAGTTTTGATTTTTTCTTTATCTCCTTGCCTCGCAATATGGTTAATAAATTCCAAATTTTGCAGAGCTGGCTATATATATATTATGTTTTCATATTTGTGTGTATTCTAAGAGTTAATATTTCTTCATCATATTGCTGGGCAAGGAGTTTTATTTTGATTATTAATAAGATGTTATTTTCCAATGAAATTGGGGTATAACTTGTACTTTCTCTACAAGCTAATTGCAGAATGAATTTAGTATTCAAAGAGACTGAAGATTTTTCTTTTTCTTCTGGAAAAAAGCTGTGGTGGCTTTTTAACCAGTGTTGTGTGGTGCAACACGAAAGAAAACACAATGAAATTAAAGAACGGGCACATAAATATCAAATCACTCGTGTGTTTGCATGCTTATTTTATGATATGCAGAATGGATGTGTGTTTTGCGATGATACAAGAGGTTTTGCTGAGTGTCCGTGGATAAAATGTGTGGTAATTTCACATTTCCAAGGTATAGTGCTTTTACAACTATCAACTTGTTTTGTCTTATTTCATACAGCATGATCAGGTCTCATCACGAGTTCAAAATAAAAATGTTGTGGAGTGAATTGTTTACTTCCAAAAATCTGGATCATAAAAATGCGTAAGTAAGAGTTCTAAATACTTAAAGGCATCATATTACAATGCTTCCAGTTTAAAAATATCTGAGCCATACAATTCCCTATGTTACATGTATTAGTGTCTGTGATAAGGTCTGAAAATGAAGCCCTGAAAAAATTGCAGTTCAAAACGATCATTAAGTGCTTTTAAAAAGTGATAAATGATTGAGCTACCATTCCCGTTTTTTCACATAGACTGCTGAGTACAGAATTTTCTATCAGCTGAGAATAATTCATGTGCCAATTTTTATCTGTACATATTTTTACAAGTGACAGTATAACTGTAAAGTTTTGTGTTCTAGGGTGTTTATTTGTCCATCCAAACACTGTCGGATGTGTCAGATCGTGCAAAGTTTGACAATTTTTTAAATGGGGCTTCCACAATGTTTTCTACAATAACAAAATTAAACTGATGGTCCATGGGGCCAGATCAAGCCCACCAGAATATAAAATGAATAAACAAATGTGTAAAGAATGGGAAAATAAGAGTTAACTATGGGACAATTTAGGACGTCAAATTTGCATGTGCATGCATTTGTTCATGTGTTTGCATATGTGCTGTTTTTTTTTTTTTCGTGTGTATGTGCTTTTTTTGTGTGAGTGTGTGTATGTATATACAATTATTCTGTTGGTACTGAGCAGTACACAAACGCAAAATGGACCACAACTTGGCATAATTTTGTGGCCCACAAGATGATAATTAACCCCCTTCGTTCCCCCTTTGCATTTAATGCAATAATTTTGAAATGCTGTTAGGTTTGTGACCTTTGAAGTTTTGTTTGGATATACCATTCAATGTCTTTTCATAAGACAATGTCGTCCCCTGAATGGCCCATTTTTTTATTTGTGTACAAATTCAGTGGAAGTTATAATCATGAAATTGATAAAAAGATAATTATTCTTCATTCTAATCACTGTCATTAACTAAGTTTGGCCTAATTATGGTCTGTAATAAATTTCATGTACAAAAAACCAAAAATAAAAAAAATAATGTCTTTTTACAATCTGTTAACATACATGTATAATTAAGACGGGAATAAAATCAAACGACAATGTGACCAGTGAAAAAAAAAGAAAAAGAAAAACAATCACCAAAAACATACACCTCACACTTCATCATAAAGTTCTTAAATTTAAGAAACAAAACAAGTTTCAATATTTATGTTCACATAATTTTATTCGTCGAGAAAGATATGCATTTACTTTAGTTCCCTCAAACCCTCATATTACAACAAATATGCAAAACATAATACAAGTTGGGGAAAGTTGTATTTTTCGTGCATCATGCACAATTGCATTCTAAAATAGCATACTATCACAGCAAGCAAAATCACATTTGAAAAATTACACAAAAATTACACTACTAAATCTAGTTTAAAACTTAGAAACTGATCTATTACACCTAAATATTTCCAAATCAACACTTTATCTTAATCATCATACTGTAAACCACTCCTTTTCTTACTAGAGGAACTATAATTTGGATCATTTCGAATATATATATTTTTGGTAAGATTAATTATTGGAATAATAACCCTCTCCCAGTACTTTATAAGCACAATATACAAACATAAAACAAGACTACCCACATGGCAAATATAAATCATACATGTTCTGAACACAATAACTCAAATTAACATTTAGGAATGTTAGCATTAATAATATATTTCTAAAACAAAGGAGAGCAAAGTAAACCTTTCATTTTTCATGAGGATGGTGTGAAATATGCATTTAGATATATTACTGATAATCCTCTACCCCTAAATTTTGTTTGAGGAGGTGAATGAACAATGGCATATGGTTATGATTTGCCATACACGTTCAAAAATACTAGGCTTAACCCGAAGATCACAATTATTGGTACATGTATTACTACAAAGAAAATATCTTACACCACAGACTAACAAAGGGTAAGTCATGCCTCAACCTTATTTTCCAAGATCTGTCACACTGAAATATTTTATACAGTACTTCGTAAAAGTCTGTTACAGCTGTGTTCTGTACAAACAATGTTTGCGAAATCCCGCACTTTTACCTTTACTGCAAGGGACGGCATAATTACGTAAACTTGACCTTTGAACTTTGGTGTATCGGCCCTAAAATCTAGTCAGTTCATTAACTCACCCCAATGCACACTGGTACCATGAACAGCACTCTTAAGATTTCACATACGGACAAGATTAGCAAACACAGATGGACAGACAGAAGCATAGAATACTGAAAAACACAAACACAGAATTCCTCCAGACACAACAAAACGACAGAAGCATACAAATTTAAACCTATCTCCACGATAAAATTTCATACATATGATGGTAATGGTACAGTTGTCCATATAATTAAGCAAAGATTTTCCTGCATTTAAAACCCCCAGTGTGATATTGGTCAAAATATGAGTGTGAACAAGGGAACAGGCTCAGTGCAGGAACTGTTTTAATTTCACAATTTTTTTTCTCACAATTTTGATGTATCTGTAAAATACAGAACAAGAGCATATTGAATAGGAATTTGGAAATTCTTTGAGGAATCAGTTTCATGTCAGTTCATTTCATAAGAAAATAAATGTATATTCATATACATATGCAATATATCATGGCAATATTATTTGTCTCAATGACTTCTGTTTGGGTTTATAGATTCATTTTAAATTATTTTATTGACTTAATAAGGTCATAAGGAAAATGGCACATAATACATTGTAAGATTGAAACATAAACATAAGGCAAAACTAAAACAATGATTATCATTAGGATTGCTAGGTATTGTAACAAAATATTGCAGGTAAGTGTATATATTCATATACATATACAATATATCATAGAATTATTTGCTCTCAATGACTTCTCTTTGGTTTTAGATTCACTGTAAAGTATTTTATGACTTAACCCTATCTGGCCCGGGGGCGGGGGGGGCGGCTAAAATAGCCCCCACCTCGACATAAAAAGGTTCGCGCCATTCCGCGCGCGAATAAGTTGTTTGCCCGCGTCGCTCGCTGACTTCTTACTCAAGTGTTGCGCATCTTTGAGACAAATTCGCATGGTCGCGCCCGTACGCTGGTTCCGAGTTACGCAACTTTGACTGCATGCGGCAACACAAAAAATTGCTCAAAAACATGGAAATCGTGTGTTATTTCAATGCAATTGTTTTCACCCAAATCATAAAATGCTATGCATTATTTTTACTTTTACTGATTGAATTAACTAATTTCACTGTATTCATGATCGCAAAAGTGTTCGCCGAAGAAATTTCATCAAAAAGCAATAAAAAACAAAAGGTCAAAAAAACATAAGAAATACATAAGAAATTCTACTTGAAAACAATAAAATACATAACAATATTAATGTTGGATGCAGCATTTTTAAACAGATAATTGTGAGAAATGTCAAAAGAATATTATGACAAAAATTAACATTCTGTGACCGCTGTAGGGAATGTATGGGCAAAAATATGATTTATACATAAAATATGCATAATTAATTACTTAAAATAGAAGATAATTATTTCAAAAATCTAACACATACCAGTCTTGGAGATTACCGTCCGGCTCTATGCACGTCCACAATTATTCGCGGCATTCGCCGATCTACGGCCGAATCTCAGGGGGGGGGGCGGGGCCAAATTAGCCCCCCCTCCCCCCGCCTCCCCCCCCCCCCCCCCCCCCCGCCATGCCAATTTCAAAAAAGCCCGGCTGATTAGGGTTAAAGTCATAAGGAAAATGGCACATAAACATTGTAGATTGAAACATAAACATAAGGCAAAACTAAACAATGATTATCATTATGAATTGCTAGCATTATAACAAAATATTGCAGCGTAAGTGTATAAAGACATTAATCTAAACAATTTCAATGATATACATGAACTTTAGCACATAAAATACACAAAAATCATCAATACACACACACAAATATTGCCATCATGCTTTTCATGACAATATGGCAATTCAAAATTCTTTAAAAAAGATAAATCATATATTTTATGGAACTGTTTTCATTGAATTCCAGAAATCAATATCATCATCCTATAATTACTCAACTGTATATTACCCCCCCCACCAAAACATATTCAGTGATAACTATTCCCATGATTTACATTCACACCAACAACTTTAATATAAACAGGTGTTTTATGACAGAAAGAAAGTACAAAATTCATGGGGTTCTAAAAATACTACACTCTCATGAAACAAGACTGTTGTAACATCCCTAACTTACCAAATTTCAGAAAAACCTTTATACAGCAAAAATGGTGCTGTATTCTACGATAACACATGTTAGTACTGTCAGTGCTTGAATCTTGTTATTTCATGAGTCAGCCTCTGATTTGTCATCTATTAACCCAGTTGGCCCCAATTTCTCTGAAAATTAACCTGTTGCCTCTGAGATTCTGATAATCCCATTGATTTCACACAGGGCACATCTTGTTGCCAAAGCCAATGGGTTAAAAGATGTTATTATGTCATTTATAAATTAAAACTTTATTGAAGTGGCCTAATCATCACTTTCCCAACTTGACGAGTACATCAGAATCAAAACTTCACAGTCAGATATCAACGAAAAATGTTTTAGTTCTTCGCTGCAATGGCAAATTCAGCTTGGACAATGAATATTGCAGTGAAACAGGGGATTACCTTCTCTTATTGTTCCTTATTCTTTTTATCTGATTGAAATCAAATTCTAGATAATGCTGCTGATTTAGACACAACTTTCTCATGCATGTAGCAAATATTATCTGGCAAGTATTAATTAGCAAATAAAAAAAAGGAAACTGAAATATTCCTTCTGTTTGTAGTACTATAGTTTGATGCAAAAATAGCAAATAATAAACAAAATGAACTCTACACTTAAAGTGTCATACACCTGGTTTATATCATTAAAAGATTGTTTTCTTTTTTACGTGTGTTAACTTCACGACAGATAATCCTCAAAACGATGCAAACATATTGATCTCTACTTATGCAGAAGTTTAAAAGCCACCCTTTGAGTTTTCAATTCACTGATATAACCACAAAATACTATATTCACAGTAAAGATGATATCATACATTATCATGCATTTAAAATTACACTGTACACATTGCAATCAATTGCAAATTCCACGTACAAAATGAGAGAAAACATATTTTTTCTACACCATAGTGACCCTTCAGTCATACTGTACATGTTCGATTCCAGGGTTCATACATTTATACATTTTCAAAATTCCCTGACTTTCTAGAACAGAAAACTTTTAATTTCCACGAGTATTTTTACATTTCCAAAGTGTGTAAAATACATCAGTGCAATACTACAAATTTTACAAACTTTATTCCCTCTGTTAATTCCACAAATAAATCAAGGGTCACTTGAAAATATCTTGCACAAACGATTTCCCAACTTTCCATAAATTCCCTCACCCATTCAAATCTAAAAATCCACAAAAAATACAAAGAGAAATAGTGCTAAGTAGAGCTACATACATACTGCTCTAATGATATTTTTTACATGGTGAAACTGCTAATTTCAAACAATTTGTTAGTCATTTACAGATCTATGGGTGCCTAACTCATTAACTGCCCAGGAACTGAGGCCTTTGTACTTAATTCCTTTAACACACCAGATAGTAAGAACACAAAGTAAACTTATCATGAAGGTTATAAACTTAATACATCATATGTAGGACATGCTAATTGATGGGTATAAAATGCTTATCAAATTTGATGACATTTAGTCAAAAAAACTTTGAAAGTGAACAATTCGATTTTTCACTGAACTGGTCAATACTTTTTTTTGGTTCAAATACAAACTTAGTTAGCATTTTACCAAAGTTGATGATACAAACAAACCAAGAAAAAAAAAAAAGGATTAAAAAATTAGATCAAAATATACTAAGTTGTTACCAGATATAACAGTGATCAATTTACAGATTTGAATATAGCATTGATTGCACTTTCAAAAAGTTTGAGTAGAAACACATGCTATGTCTGGGCTTGGTTTTACAAATTGGCTAAAGATCATGCAATTACTTTGTCCACCTTACTGGGTTAATCATAAACATATCAACAAAATCTAAAAATGTCTGAACTTTGACTGAGGGATTCAACAATCATTTCCATTGAAACTTTATCACTTTCTTTTGTTACAAATTCTATTTTTACACTTTACATATGTTTACATTTTTAATACATGTTCCACAGTATATTACCGCTAGCCAGTTGACCAACATATCTACCTTCTAAAAAGTACTATAATACATTATTTTGATTCATAATCGCCTGTTTCACCATTGTACAAATCCTCTTACCTCCAAAATTTTTTTTTCATTATTTGAGGAAAACAAGTGTTCCAATACTTGAAAAACAAGTGCTTATATTACATACAACACATACCAAATAACAGTTGCATCATCAGCAAAATGAAACTTGACAATACTTGTTGTCTTCTTAATCCAGCATGAGGCCTTTGTTTAACTGACCAGTTTGGTGTCTTTGGCCATGGCAAAGTGGACCTTTGATACAAATATCTGTAAAACAAGAAGAACAACAATGACAAGTTTATATAATTACTGTTAAACTGAACCCTGTATATTGCATAAAAATATATAAAGGAGAATACATTTGCTACAGTGAGGAAAGTGTTCTTTTTCCAATCTGTGTTTGTTTCTATAAGGTTTTAGATTCAAATAATCAGTTTATCCCAAGCCCGAACACAGTGATCGTTCAGTCCCAGGTAAAAAGAGGAATGTAAGTAAATTTGTCAAAATGATGGTATAAACATGGATGTTTTAGGGCCTGGTTAAAATCACTCCTTAATTTTAAGTGTACACTATAATAACTAGGTACATATTAGAATAATAGGAAATCTGCTTTTATTCTTGTTTATTTGTGTTCAATGTGTAATTTTATGCTCAACTGAAGATAAATGCTTTGCTTTAATATGCATTCTAAAATAACAGAAAAGAGAAATAATAAAATTCAACATATTTTATGTTACATCCCCCTCTCTTCTCTTCTCCCCATCTCCTCTTCCTCTTCTTTTTCTTCTTTCATCATCATCATCATCATCATCATCATCATCGTCTTCATCATTATCATCATTATCATCATCATCATCATCATCATCATCATCATCATCACAATTATACTCATCTACAAACCCCTCCTATTTAGAAGTACTTGTACTGGTCCAGGTACTTAACTTCTTCCTTACTCTTTTGTTCCCTGATATAACCTGATACAACACAATAATTCTCATCCACATCTCCCCATTATAAAGAGATTCCACTGCAGTACAGGAATTAATTTTCATATTTATGGTCTTACCTCAGCCACCTTCTGGTCCAGAATGTGCACCAGCTTGCCGGGTCCTTGCTTCCCCTTGAGAAGGTTGCCGAGCCCCTTGCCGAAACCCTTCCCCAGTGAGCCCCTTCCTTTGGGTGCCTCTTTTTCCTGGAAAACAACAATAAAAATGAAACATTTTTGCATTGCGCATACACATCATACACATTATTGCATGTCTCTAAGCACTTTACACGTACAGAGTAGAAATGAAAAAGGAGTTGAAATGATGCACTGGGTTCATAATTGTGAGATTTCACAGAAAGCAACCTAAATGTGATTTCACATTACTTCTAAACTTTTCATATTTTTCTAGATTCCTGAGATATTCTGGCAACTTATTCCATAAAACAGCAGCTGCATATGAAACTGACCTTTCCCTGTATGATTTTGTCACAGTGTGTGGGACACTAATAATGACTTTTATTTGAACGCAGCATTTTTCTGGTTTATAGCATTCTAACAATTCAATGAGATACAACTGAGCAAACTGACAGATTTATTTACAAGAATCGTGAATCCATACACCAGTCTGGAACAAGATGCCTAAGGAGCTGTGCTCATCAGATTTGATACCAGCCTTTAGAAAGGAGCTTAAAAACATTCGTATTCTTGTAATTCTATATAGGTATCTTTGTTGTAATGCGCATTGATAAGTTTTTATAATTTATAATTAAGAATGCACTACGTAATAATTGTACTATACTGTATTGTATAGTGACTACACCTCCGTTCTGCTTGTTACAGTTTAAATGGCAAAACTACTTCCCCCCCCCCCCGAACAAACAAACAAACATTAATCTGGTGCCCTGATAGAAATATATCCCATACAAATTCACACAACAAATTCACCTGTCACAATATGATCTGACATAGATTGTTTCAAAAGAATAAACATTCGACTACAAAATTTTGACAGCAGAAGCTTTGAACAGAGTACTTGATTCTAGAGTAGTTTTATGCCAAAGTAAGAACCTTTTCCTATCCTCCTATTTCCCATCAAGTACGTTAACATACCTTTGGTTCCAGTAGAATGCCCTTTTCAGTCAACTTTGGCAATTCTTTCAGAAGGCTGTAGGCAAACTCAAATTCCACATTCCAGGCACCAAGCATGTCGCCTCTGTTTGTGTAGATGATGCGTCTATTATCGTCAAAAAGATATGCAAAAATATAAAATAATGTGAAAATGAACCATACAAATATTTGAATATATACATTATTTTCCCATTTTCCCCCATCTTTTTTATAACATTTGTCTGAATATCTGCAGGATAAAAGCAGTGGATCTCATTTGCAAACATCCCCGCAGACCAGGAAAAGATAACCTATGCCCTTAGGCTATTGATGAAGGGCATAAAATCTATCGTCTGTGAAATTCTGCGGGTCAGTGATTGACCTAGATTTGAAAAATGCAATTTTTAAGAAAACCAATAGCCGTTATTGTACTCTATGGTAGAAAATTTTTTCTCGCCGAGAAACAAATTTCAAATCGAGGTCAACGGTCACTATATTCACTTAAACTGAGTTTCTAGCTCCTATATTTTTATATAGATGGCATTTTGTTCTAAATGCCATCGCATTTTGACAATGTTAATTTTTAGGCATGCAAAAGAGATCCCCTGCCTTTAAATGTCAGAGAAGGGAGATTCATGTATGAATAGGAACAATTAATTAAACTTCATAATCATAATGATAAGTTATCCACATAGGATACAAGATAAGCATAATATATCTTCTCTAATTCTTTGAAATTAGACAAGGCGTAAAATCATTCTGGGTATATTTTAACATTTGATCTCATTTGATCTTTACCTACATATGTGACTTTCAACCCCAAATAATATTGAGGTCCCTGTAAGGCATCTACAATCTAAGTTTTGTTACAAATGTACTTATGGTTAGAAAGTTACCAACTCCAGTAGCAACTTGCAGGTAAACTTATGCATTTGACCTCATTTGTCCTTTAACCTGTAAACATAACCCTTTTTCCCAAAAACTGCATTGAGGTCCTTGTAAGGCATCATCTACCATCAAAGTTTGGTTACAAAGGGCAAATGGTCGTTAAGTTATTCAAGTTTCATAAGTGTTACAGACGGATGGACAGATGGATAAATCAGGAGGATCCCTTAGTCTTGCTCCACCTTGATGGCTCACCAAAAATGGACTTTCACCTTTCGATTAGAAACACGCAAAAAATCTTTGCGACTTCACGTACTTGTTCGTCGCCACCAGGTAGCTCTTCTTATCCGCAGTGACCTGCATGTGAGCCACGTATTCCTCTGTGAGGGCGTACTTGCCCTTGTCAATCTGCTGTAGGAGTGAGTTGCCCAGCGCCATGGAGCGGTTGAACGCTCTGATGATGCCGTCGGATCCGATGTAGCGAGGGTTGCGCAGCTTTCTGATCTCCACGTCAGACTCTGCCACCCTGCGGGGAGGAAACAAATTGAGTGTGTGAAATGAATGATAGGGAAATACAACCCAGATATCTATCAGCATTCAGAGAATAGAAAACGATTGTTCAGAGTATATTTATTATAGAGGATTCTTGAATTGGCACCTCTGCCTCTTATTACGATGAGAGTATGGAGAACTCCTCATTGATTTAATGATTTTATACACATATTTTCATATCTTCTCACATTTTTATTAAAAATCCAATTTCTTCTTGCTTGTTGGTTAAATATGTAACAGCAAAAATGAATCTGCCTGTTATGATCAAAATCCACCCTGGTGCTCTCCACATCTCACAATAATGAGATGATATATGGACAGATGGATGGATGGATGGATGGATGAATGGATGGATGGATGGATAGATGGACGAAAAAACTCAAAATATAAAGCCTCTCCCTTTAACCCTTTCAGTACCAACCTCAGAAGATCACATTTTTTTTTTGTAATATAACATGCACATATGAACAACAGCCAACCAAAACAACAAAGATCTAGAAGGTCAATAACATGGTTCATAGCAACTCAAAACTAGAGCAGTTCGACTGCGTGCAGTCGATG
>JZLH01S0458891.1:17001-32819 GCA_001188425.1 Eucidaris tribuloides | reverse complement strand
GTAGGTCTAATGAAACATCGTATTATCAACAAAATGTAGAAACAAAATATTTTTCTCGGGCGGACAAATTCTCGGGGTCGCGCCATCACTCGGCTTGGTGCATAATAGTCGCAAACGCATAATAGTCGGCGAATAAAAAAAAATAGAGTCCAGAACCTAGACTAATTTAACTTGTGGACTCGACTGCAACACTCATTCCATTTGGCACTTCTCTCATGGTGAAAAATAAGAAGCATATGAATTAAGGTCCTTAGGTCCAATCTACGTACGTGTGTGTGTGTGTAGTCGTGTGTGTGTGTGTGTGTGTGTGTGTGTGTGTGTGTGTGTGTGTGTGTGTGTGTGTGTGTGTGTGTGTGTGTGTGTGTGTGTGTGTGTGTGTGTGTGTGTGTGTGTGTGTGTGTGTGTGTGTGCGTGCGTGCGCGCGCACGTTCGTGCGTGTATGTGTGTGTAAAAGTGTGTGTAGAAGTGCAACGTTGTGGTTAGTTAAATAAATAAATTGGGGATTTATTTAAAGCCCCACAGCCATTCTGTGAAATTCAACGGAGAAGAATAGAGTATTTCGTACATCCTATCCAACGTGCAATGAGGGCGTGATTGCTCTTTACCTCAATATTTTACAGATTGAAACATCATCAGGTATTACCTTGACCGCGCGTTTGTGTGACCATATGGTTCAAACTGAACGTGATTTAAAATAAACAAAGAACAGACCGACTATATAACACTGTGGAAGACCCGTTTAAAAAATTGTCGAACTTTGCTATCTGACATATCTGACAGTGTTTGAATGGCAAATAACACCCTAGAACACAAAAGTTTAGGACATTTATTGCTGTCACTAGTACAATATGTGCAGATACTAAATTGGCACATTTAATTTTATATCGGGCGATAGGAAATTCTGCCAACACAGCAGTCTATGGAGAAAGCTGGGAATGGTCTCTCAATGGTTTTCACTCTTTTAAAGCACTTAATGATTGTTTTACACTGCAATTTTTCCAGGGCTTCATTTTTAGACTGTATCAAAGACACTAGTAGCATGGGGAATCATGTAGCTCAGATTTTTTAAACTGGAAACATTGTTATACAGTGCCTTTAAGAGGCCCCACGTGACAAATTGAGCCGGCGCAATGCCTACCGGGAAGGCAGTACAATGATTAGGTCATTGCCTGGATGTACTAAAAAAATCTTTAAAAATAAGCAGAGTGGAAAATCACCACATTTTGTGGTCTGATATATTAAGCGAGGACTATAGATTCTACAGGTATGCACAAGTTGGATAAATCAGGGTTGTTGTATTTTTATAGAATTTTTTAGTGCAATCTTACAAGTTGGCTATTTTTAGCATTTACCAGAGATCATGGTTAGTCTTGAACCGAGGCACTTAACTTTTTTTAGAGCTGAAAAACATCACAAATCCTGTTTTTTATTGGAAAGCAGATATAATTTCCCTTCACCTGCTTCGATTTAAGAAAATTCTACGTTTCGATTAAATTTTGAGAGTGCTTTGAAGTTGCTGCATTTAACATAGGGTTCTATGGGCCCCTGGAAAGGTGCTGCGCAACCAAGAGACTCGAAAGCAGTCAAGCGACAGAGCGACGGGAGGGCACTCCGACAAATAAAAAAAGGTCAATCAATCAAATGAGGAACCATTTTCCAGGTCTGGTTGGTTAAAGAAAGAACAGATCAAAATACAACGGGCATTTGACGAAACAGGACAAATTTAAAGCACAAGTTTAGTTTCGGCGTAGTTTTGTTATTTGAAAGCTTTATGCCCAAAGGTCATCACCAATAACAGATTCTGAATGCCTTTTGTTTGTTTTTTAATTAATGAAAAATCTCAGGGGGACCCCGAGATTTTCGATATTTTACAGTATAGCATCTTCACCATTGATAAGGTGTTAAGGTAATTTGAATTCAGCAGAAAGATCAGACTCTGATCCGTCACAAGTATGACTATACCCTGCAATTACACATACTTTCCTTTTTCGAAACCGGCCTGAATACAATTCCTGATAATCTTCATAACATACACCTTTAACATGTTTAAAATATGTATTTACCATGCCTAGAATCACCTCTTTTCCATGCGTATTTTCAAAACGTTCCTACCTTGGGAGAGGGATATACCCCCTCCCACACCCTCCCCCACCCTCCCCCCGCGCTGGGTCGCTTCGCTCCTTGGCATGTTTCCATCAAAGCCCCCAGTAGCCCCCATAAAGTTTCCGCTCTAGAACACTATACATTATACATTATACATTATTGTATACATTTTTAAATAAATATTATCTTATTTATTTCTGTAATACAATTTATAAATATATGAAACATTTATTATTATAAAACAATAAACATATGAAACACTTTGATATAAAACAATACATAATAGAATAAAAACAATATAAAATAGAATACAAACCAGTATACGGGTTACTTCAGCATGATAAAGAGGAAGGGTGAGGTACAGCCAGGTCAATGCCCGTCATAGTTAAGCAACGTGTCATGATAGATGGATAGATAGATAGATAGATAGATAGATAGATAGATAGATAGATAGATAGATAGATAGATAGATGGATGGATGGATAGGCAGATAGATACATACATACATACATACATACATACATACATACATACTATGTATGTATGTGTGTGTGTATGTATGTATCTATCTATATACATACATACATACATACATACATACATACATACATACATACATACATACATACATACATACATACATAGATAGATAGATAGATAGATAGATAGATAGATAGATAGATAGATAGATAGATAGATAGACGGATAGATAGGTAGAGTGCACCCCCATTTACCGTCTTATAACTGGGACATTCCAGAAAAGTAAATGACATGATTGGGGCTACTCCTCAACTTGGGCTGAAACTACTTTATTTTAGAATCAAGTAAACTATACAAGGATTCTGCTGTGAAATTCTTGTAGTCAAACGTTGACTCATTCTAAAACAACCAATGTCAAAATCCCTCGTGGCAAGCAAACCTGTTGTGTAGCTCTCTGTGGCTTATATATCTATTGTGCCTCGAATGAATTAAAATACTCATATGCTCACACTTGATTCTCCTTAAGAAAACAAATGAGACAAATCCTTCCAGCTGGGAATTCTACTCCAGCCGGTGTACAGTTGGTATATATTTCAACTGATTTGGTTCTTGAGGCATTTTCAAGTGTTCCCAATCATGTCACTATAACCTTTTTAATTGCATTGTAGAAGATGAACGGAGAGGTCTTGAGGAAGTACTGGATCGGTCCAGTAGTTAAAAATAGGATCAAATCAAGCAAATACACAGAACGGCATTTGCAAGATAGGACTGTGCCTTTGTCATTGATGTACAGTGCGTATCAAAAAAGGGGCAGTTTTGAAAAGTCTATCAAAATTTTGTTTCAAATTATGATGTCCATATTTTGATGTTAATAGATGCTCTGAAGTCTTATCTTTCAAATGCCATTAAAAGAATAAGTTTTGTTCATGCTTGAGCGAACACGGTACGTTTTTGTCGGGGGTTCAAAGCTATTTATTTTCTTGAATTGTTTTTTTTTTCATTTTAATATGTTATCTTTTAGCATTGAATATTCCTTCATACTTAAGAAAAAACCTTTTTGTCAACCCAAGTAAGTGGATTAGCATTATTAATGGGGAGAGCTTGTAATTTATTCAAATCCTTTCATTGTGTGCAACAAAGGTTATGGTGCCTTTGAAAGACATGAATCCTTTCTGTTAGAATTAATATTGTCATTTCAAGCACACAAATTAACATGTTCAAGGAATCAATGTCCACGTGGCACAAGGTACATGGCAGCAACATGGCAAGACCTCAGTTCACAGGTGCTTTGTACATGTAAATGAATTTTGAAAGCATATTTCGAAAATAATGGCAAAGATAATGAAAAAGTTAAGAGGAAGTCTGCCTGCTGATTAGCAAGAAGTCTGATGATCATATTTCTCATTTTCTGCCATTTTGGCGCAAGCTTTTTTTTTGAACACCCGAAAAAAAGTTCCGTGTTCGCTCAAGCATGAACGAAACTTTTTTTAAATGGAATTTGAAAGATAAGACGTCAGAGCATCTATTAACATCAAAATATAGACATCATAACTTGAAACAAAATTTTGATAGACTTTTCAAAACTGTCTCCTTTTTTGATACGCACTGTAGGCTATAAGCATTGTGTCATAACGTTTCTTTTTTTTTCTAATTGCCATACACGGTGCTTTTCACTTGTACGTCTTCCTTGGACAAGATATCGTTGCTTTGGGAATTTATGTTTGCCATCTACCCTGGTATTAATACAATAATTAACCTAAATGTAAACAGAATGATTATTTCTTCTCCCAATTTTCAAAAACACCAAACCTCAAATTTGATTGATGTTTCACTAGCTTCATTTTGCCAAAGTAGGGCAGTGTTACTTTTGTGAGTATGTTCGCCTCGGGGTTTTTCTATATAATAATGGACCCTCTTACATCCTTTGCGGGTTAACAATCGCGTACGAAAAGTATAAACTGTGGTTTTGAGGTTTTCAATATTTATCGGGTCCATGAACACACTTGAAAGTGATCACCACCTTTTTTGTAAACTAACCAATCAAATGGCATACGAAGAGGAACAGATATATAACACAACTTTCCTTCAAATTCGATTCACTCATCATCTTGATCATCTGCAAGTGAAGACTGAAACTTGTTAGTATGGAGGGTTTGTCAGTTTGGGTTGTCTGGGATTCATACTTCTTTTCTCAACTTGCATGAAATCCACAAATGCACTGTAGAAATACTCAATAATTTTGTAGGATAGCCAACCTGCATGTGTTTAGTTTTCTTTTATATTACCTTATTCACCCCAAGTTAGCTTTCTTCAATAATCTTTTTTTTGTCAGTATACCCATCCTTTTGTTATATCAGTTCATTACAAATGTAGCCATCCGTTACGTCACCACACGTGGTTAGTAGTCTGTTAATCACCCTTTCCCCTCATAATCAGCTTTCTAGTACACTTTGTCCCCGTATGTTACCTTATCCTCATTTGTCATTTTGTAAATAGGATTCTTTTATTTTGGTTTGACTTTCACATTTCCTTTATTTTAATTGGTTAGAGAATGTTATTTGAGTTTGATTACACATTATTTAATAAGTATTTCTTTGAGTTAATTGCCTGGGCAAGATAGTCCATGTTTTAAGCATGTCAGTCTCTACCAGGAATCTATCGACTCGATCACGCCGCGTGTCTCTGTCTTGCCTCATTCTGCACCGATCTACACACACACATACTACGCCATCGGCCACTTTACACTTTTATAAACACTTTTCAGGAATACTTAATAAACACTTGAACACGTTTCAAAAACACGTTTAAGTGTTTAGCTGTTTGAAATCATAAACGCGTCAACAAACATTTTTGCGGAGATCTAAACACTTAAGTGTTTGGGTGTTCATATCAATGTTTGTTGAGGCGTCTATGATTTTCAAAACCTAAGCATTTAAACGTGTTTGTGGTTTCATAAGTGTTCCAGAAATAAACACAAACTTTTGATACCATACACATAATTTCTAACTAAACCTGTTTATGATTTCGAGACAAACGTGTTCAAGTATTTATAAAATATTACAGAAAAGTGTTTATAAAAGTGTTTAGTATATTTATTATGTGAATACACGTTTAGGTTTTCAAAATAAAAACTCTTGATGTTCAACTTTTTTTCTTTTTTATTAACTTTACAATATCGGATGCATGGTGTTGAAAATAATTATGTAGTATGTTGTGAACGTATTAGAGTGTAAACTAAACAACCGTGGTGTTTGAAATGTCGAATAAACTCGGACTCGCTTGTGGTGCATGAGCAAATTGTTTACATGTATTTGCATGCAAGGGCGCCGGAAGCGGGGGGGGCAGAAGGGGCACTTGCCCCCCAAATAAAATTTTTTGGGGGGGGCAAACGAGTTTTTGCCCCCCCCCATGTGCCCCCTGAAAGGTGAAAAATAAATAGTTAATCAATTATTTAAAGAAAAAAATGAGCAATGAAGGCAATTTTTTTGTCTAAAATGGCCATTTCATAACTGAAAAATGCAAAATTTCGCCCCTGAACACGGGGCAGCTTACACATTATAAATAAATGTTTCGAGACGAATGTGCCGCGCCGTGAAACATACCTGTAGTAAACCCTTTCATTTGTTTCCGTTTCTTCGTAAGCCTGTCCTAGCAATATCAAGAGTCTTTTTCATTGCTGCGACAGCAACGTCGGTTCACCGTTTAAGGCTTTAATGAATACATTCCAGACGAAAACCGAATCGCAAAGTAACAGTGGGCTCAGGGCAATGCCAATGATATCTGGTATTGCTCACAGAATAATATAATATTGGCTAATAAGCCACTTCATTTTGTGACATACATGTACGTGTACGTTCATGAGAATAATGAAAATTTTACATGATTGTGAGGCTTTGCTCGGCGTGCGTCGGGATCTCATGCATATAAATATGTATAAATAAATGTTTCTGAAAGGAGTATTGCATGACAAAACTGTGACTTGCTTATTTTGAGTCAATACGCAGGCGGTAATAAAGGGAATTTAATTGATCAAGTAACCGTGAGTCATGTCTGTATAGCATTGGAAGCGCTCGCATCGCTCTGCGTACTGTAAGTAAAATCCATAGTTTTTCAAGAACGGGCTTTCGCGAATTTTTTTTTTATTGTTTAATTCCCTAGAAATTTGTATTGAATGCTGCTAATAAACGCGACTATTATACTCTCCTATTTTTTTTTTTTTAAAGTCCGCTATTGATAAAATGATAGCCTTTAAATATGTTTTATCAGCCGTAGAATCACATATAGTTTCTATATCTATTTTCCGGGAAAATTGTCGCTGGCTGTGGATGGGCGTAATCGCCCCTCCCAACCACCCTTCCGCCGCTCGTTGATATGGCGCTATATACCAATCGCCAGTGAAATATGTAGTTTACCGATGGGTGCCTAGAAAACGTCTTTGGCTATGCGTAATGTTTCATAGAGTTGTGGGGAGGGATAACACCCTCCCGAGCTCGGTCGCTTTCGGCTCCCTCGCATAGTATGACTAACTTAATTACAGTTTGTGTCACCTACTTCTGACATCTTTTTTGAACAACCTCGCCGACTCACCCACAAATCCCGCGATATCTTTAATAAAATATAGCCTTAAAATATGTATTTACCATGCCTAGAAACAGCGGTCTTTCTATGCGTATTTTCAAAAAGGGTTCCCTACTGGTGGGAGGGGGTATCCCCCTCCCACACCCCCGGTCGCTTCGTTTCCTCGGAAGTATGACCCCAATTACAGTTTTTCACATACTTCTACATCTTTTTAAAAAATTGACTACAATGATCATCCCTAATATTTTTTTTTCAGAAAGTATACCTTTAAAATATGTAATTACCATGCCTAGAATCACGTCTTTTCTATGCGTATTTTCAAAAAGTTCCTCCCACACCCTCCCCCGCTCGCTCGGTAAGCTCCCTCACATGTTTCCGTCAAGCCCCCAGTAGCCCCCTAAAATTTCTGCTCTAGAACCGCGCCTGCCCACACCCTCCTCCCCGCTCGGTCGCTTCGCTCCCTCGCCGAGGAACTCACACTGTTTCATTAATGTGCCCCCATCGAGATTTTGCCCCTCCAAAACTAAAAGTGTTCCGGCGCGCCTGATGGCATGGGTTGAAAACTCTCATTGCACAAAGAATTTTTGTTTCTATTGACAATCTTCCCGATATTTTCATTATATCTAACATTGCAATTTGTTTGTTTTTGTTTTTATATTCCTATATTTTTAAGTGTCCTGTAATATTTTGAACTAGGCTTTTTGCTTTTTTTGCCGTCCATATCAATTGCATATGTCAATAAGGAACTTATATTTTATAACGAATTTGTTTTTCTGCATGTATGTTTGCCTATACCTACAAGTCCTGTAGGCCGGTTGACTTACGACATACAATAATTGAAATATATTAAACAGACCAACTTCACTTTTCTTGTCCCATTGATTTTTATCTTGCTCATAATATTCACACTTTAGTTGTACAACAATAATTTTCATTTTTTTGGTACTATTTTCATTCTAATTGTTCTTCTGATACGATCGTAGAGCCCAAGTATAGTTTTGATCGATCAAACAACTATTTTCATTACTTTTCACAAAGTACAGTCAACTCAGACATCAGAAAAAACATCATGCTACTTTTTTTAGTTTAGTTTATTCATTTATTAACAACATATTTACATGTGAACATAATAACCTGAAATTATATAAGAATATGATAACGTGAAGCTATTATAAGATATGATAACATGAAATTATGAATACAATGGTATGCAAGGTACTTACATCTATGCATGCATATAATACATATACATGTACTTATATTTATCTTACATAAGAATAGCAAATTCTGAGGTAGACCCCCTATTTTGATTCAGTTTCATTACGATATGTTGAAACTTCAAGACAAAAAAAAAACATGTATGTATAGACATATGCATGGGCAAAGGTTCTGAAAAAACAAAAGAGAAGCCAAAAGTTAGCACGAGTGGCAGTGGAGAATGGTTCTCCCATCATACCTACATTTCAAATGCTCATTGCAAGGTCTACCCCTTCTAAAATATTTATTCTTTAGAAGTAGATTAATATACCAAACATAAGTATTCTTCATCACTGAAGATGTTTATAGTGAGAAATCGTGATTCTTAAATTATCAGAGAGTGGATATCCCTACATTTCCTATGTCAAAACAGTCGGGACCCCCAACTGTATTTTCACAATTTGCTTAAAATGGGAGCGTTTCAGAGCATGTGATTTTCAAGACATTAATATATGATGTAGATCTTTAGATCTTTCCAAGGAGGTATTATAGAGATGGAGTTACAAGAAGTCAATTTTCTTTGAACTATGCTCGAAGCCGCCACTCGAAAACATGTTGCGTATGCGCTTATTAGGTCTGCCTTGCATGTGGCCAGACAATAGCATTCTGCTTGAATGTATAATAACTAGTCACTTTCAAAGGAAAAAATGTTTTTGTAATGATAATTAGTTTTCGCTGTACCCAAGTCCCAATTACAAAAGATCAGACTCGAGGGACATGCGAAAAGAAAAATATTTTTTTGATACTGAGGATTTTTTTTTTAATCATGAGACATATTATGGACGAGTGAAATTCAAATAAAAACACACCGCAAAAAGGGGAATTGGATGAATATTATGTGTCATTTCATTTCAGAGATTCTGTGTACAAAATGAAGATGCTTTGTGTGATGTTACTTCTCGGGTTCGTTACCACCTAGGACGAAGATAACAAGACAGGACCGGAACCGAAGGCCAATTTCCTTCTTGTGCGGTGAACAAGATCTGTCACGGCATTGAAATGCAAACTATGTTCGCGGATGCAGAGAACTTCAGGAAACAGCCATACAAGTGCTACTGCGCACGCTCGCAATTCACTTCAACTGACCCCTAGGTCACTAGAAGTTTCATAATAAATGCAAATCTTATGCATACTATAGCCTATTGACAAAGGATGCTCTCGACAACCTGATAGTTTGCTGGACAAAGCAACAACTCATGTATGTAAACTGCATATTCGTTATTGAAAATTCATTCTTATAAAACAGATCCGGGGGAGCCAATGTCAACTACAAGGTGGACATCATCGTACATTGACTTTCAAAATGACCCGCAAACAAGAAATTATTCTTGGATCTCATAATACCCTAAACAAGTATTTTCAAATCAAGTCTGACCCAGGCTTTTGCACAAGTATACCCTAGTTATTTTCTGATTTTGATACCCTTTTTACTGTACACACGTACATTGCCCTTCTGTGAAAACAAGCCCTTTATTTCCGTGTTTTTGTGTGCGAACATGGTGTCCTCCTTGTAATGACAGTGGTCCCCCCGGAGAGAACAGATGAACGAAATATCTCATCACTAAGTTCTAGAAAATAAACATCCATAAATTTGAATGTGTTATGAAACTGTCTATTAATAGAGCGTTTTCATAACATATTCAAATTCCATGCATACCTTTGAAACAAAGGTTGTTCTTGACTACCTTAGAGCTTGGCCGAACTATCAGGTTGTCGAGAGCATCCTTTGTCAATAGGCTATAGTATGCATAAGATTTGCATTTATTATGAAACTTCTAGTGACCTAGGGGTCAGTTGAAGGGAATTGTGAGTGTGCGCAGTAGCACTTGTATGGCTGTTTCCTGAAGTTCTCTGCATCGGCGAACATAATTTGCATTTCAATGCCGTGACAGATCTTGTTCACCACACAAGAGGAAATTGGCCTTCGGTTCCGGTCCTGTCTTGTTATCTTCGTCCTAGGTTACCACCATCTTGGCAATTAATGCCGGCTTGCAATGAAGAATTCGGTAAGTAATCGGAATAATAGAGAAAGAATTGCTTGTATTGTTTCAAATAACAATAATAATAATAATAATAATAATGGTGTATGTCCGTATGTGTGAGTATATGTATGTATGTATGTGTGTGTGTGTGTGTGTGTGTGCACGCGCATTACAGTTATTAACTGAATAAATAAATGTAAATAAGAAAAGGAACCATCGTGCCCCCAAAATACAGAATACATGTAATTACAAAGCCAATCACCACCCTTCATTACTCCCAGCTCCACCTGAGTGAGGCCTAGTAGCAGATGAATAAAAGAGATCAACCATTTGAAAACATAAGTTGATATGTCACTGAAATTTATCTATTTAATTTATTCATGTATTCTTTAACCCTAAAAGACTGGATTTTGGAGGCTATGATAACTGGGGGAGGGGGGAGGGTGCAAGATCTCGGCCGTCGATTGTCCGATATATTGCAGCCAAATTTGACACACAAAAGTATTTGATGTAATCTAAAAGAATGCAATATCGAATTTATGATATCCTTTTGTATTTCAATTATTCTATCAGATCTAATATCACATCACGCATGTTTTATTAGGTGCTCATAAATATGTTAGGTATGTTTCTAGTAATTGAACTGATTTTCTGCTAAGAGTTACACTAGATTTAGCAGTTTTCATTCACGCAGACTAACACTGAGAGGACTATTGAATTATGAATATACCCCATATTATTTCACTGAGTATACAGGGGTTTTTTTTAATCAAAGTACTTGTGATGAGAAGTATATTTCTGTCTATTTGTAAGTTAGTGTAATTGGGTAAAATCCATCTATTTTCAGGGCCTGCTAAAGGGACTGCGGATTCGCCGGCAGAAGACTTGCTAATTGGGACCCAAAACGGGCTGCAGATTCGCTGGCAGAACCAAAACGGGCTGCGGATTCGCCGGCAGAAGACTTACTAATTAGGACCGGAAAACGGGCTGCGGATTCGCCGGCAGAAGACTTGCTAATTGGGACCGCAAAACGGGCTGCGGATTCCCCAGCAGAAGATTTGCTAATTGGGACAGCAAAATGGGCTGCGGATTCGCTGGCAGAAGACTTGCTAATTGGGACCGCAAAACGGGCTGCGGATTTGCCAGCAGAAGACTTGCTAATTAGGACCACAACATGGGCTGCGGATTCGCCGGCAGAAGACTTACTAATTGGGACCGCAAAACGGGCTGCGGATTCGCCGGCAGAAGACTTGCTAATTGGGACCATAAACAATGGGCTGCGAATTAACCGGCAGAAGACTTGCTAATTGGGACAGCAAAACGGGCTGCGGATTCACCGGCAGAAGACTTGCTAATTAGGACCATAACATGGGCTGCGGATTCACCGGCAGAAGACTTGCTAATTGGGACAGCAAAACGGGCTGCGGATTCACCGGCAGAAGACTTGCTAATTAGGACCACAACATGGGCTGCAGATTCACCGGCAGAAGACTTGCTAATTGGGACAGCAAAATGGGCTGTGGGTTCGCCAGCAGAAATTGGTACAGCAAAACGGGCTGATTAAAGATACATGTGAGTGTGTCACTGCAGTGTGTAGGCCTATAGAGTAAAGAATATATCATCCTTATCATTAACTTACAATACCACAGCCTTGCTTTTGAAGGAGTTACTTCATTTTTACATGTACATGAAGTACCATGAAGACATTCGAAATTGTCTATTGGACTTCCAGGACATGCTTCGCAAAGGAAAGGAATGACACAGAGAATGAGGGGTGGAATGACTTGGAAAATGAGGAGCGAAATGAGCCAGAGGAGTCGGCTTACGAAGGAAGAAGCGATGACATGAATGTTTCGGACTTCGAGACAATTTCATTAAATGACAGTGTTTCCACTTTGCTGGACACAGATCCAACCAACATTGAAAAGGGCCACAATTTGCCTAAACGTTATCCTACACGAAGAAGGAAACCCCCCGATTATTTTTATTGACGTATATTGATTTCAAATGTTATTCATCATGACAAAGGGAACCCCCAATTTATTATTGCTGTCTACCAATTGAAATTGCATTGGCCCGTCATCATTAACAATGACAATATTAGGATGCCTCCTGTACTCCCGGAAGACTTGGAGGATGCGAGGCTGTGTGATAAAGTGTATCTCCAGCATTGGAGTCTCAGTAGGCACTTGAGGCACGCTCATCGTAGGCACGGGTACAAATCCACGCAGGAATTCTATTCATGTGGGGGGACACAACAATAGGTGTCCCCCCCCCCCCACTTGGAATAGAATTCCTGCCTGGATTTGCACCCATGATCACAGGGATGGTGGTAGGGAGGAGTATTCCTGTGCATTGTGCACCTATCGTACGGCCAGGCATGATAATTTACGGAGACACACTGACCAGGTTCACGGCAGGTCTGACCGCAGTGGAATCCGGGAGCGTTCTTACGGAAACAACGGCAGGCGTTCTGTTTCCCGAATTAAGAACCCTAGACAGGAGCGCAACATGGAGGAAGTCGTGAAAAAGCACAGCAATGCATTAGCTATAGAGAGTAAAGTTCCCAGTGTACAGGATAGACAGAAAGAAGGACCACCACCAGAGATTCCTTTGCCCCCACTCCATCATCGATTACAGAGTCACCAGCTACAAGAAGGGGGAAAGCCCTTAGGGATGTTCAGAATCATTCAGTCAACACGGGACCCATCTAAATGTTCGATGGATGAGGATGACGAATGCATGGGAGGAACAGTGATGGGTGACACTTGCCTGGTAACAATGGAGGAATGCACTGTTCGTACGTTTTTCTACAAGAACAGGTTGTTCCACAGGGTACCAGCTTCGTGGGTGAAGGAGTGTGATTCATCAGAGTCGCTGCTAGTGGATTAAAGACAAGTCTTCGATTATGTTAACCGTTATTGTAGTTTCTTCATTGTAAAAGTTAAGTTAAAGAGTATGTTTTGTTATATAACAAGTATATATCTAATTGTGTATATAGTTTCCCCATGTAAATGAAGTGTTTTCAAAACGAGAATGTTTCGGGTTTAACAGGGGGGCTGTGTGGCGAAATTGGCCTACCTACATTGGCTGGCGAGGGCGTATAGTAAGAGTATTGTAAACGGGTAACCGGATACAGTATTGGGGAGTTGGGTTATAGCACTGCTGGAGTACATACGTTCGTGAACGTGTGCTCTCAAGTATACTGTTGTTGTGCGTATTGGATAACTGTTGTTGTACGTATTGGATAATAAACATCGGAGTGTTAATGTAAGTTATATGTGTCCTGTGACTTGATTTATTCGACTTACGTATTTACTTGATTGATATCTTGTGTGGTGCAGTATATTTCTGCGAGAACCCGTGCAACTTGTGTTGTGATTTGGGGTGTTGCACGTCTGACCGATTGGTGTGTGATTCGAATGGATTGCTGGAACACCTGGGAAATAAAGTGATAGGCTAACATTGTGGAGCTTCAATTTAAAAATTGTCAAACTTTGATATCTGAGCTACATAGTAGTGTTCAAATGGACAAACAAACACCCTAGAATACAAAAGTTTGGAAAGTTACACTGCCAATGGCAAGTTATGCATGAATAAACAACTAAAACTCTGGGCGAGTTTTAATAGCCTAGATGTACACACAGTAAGTCTATGGGAGGAAATGGGCAAGTGAATCTGGTCAATTTACGATTTTCACTTTTTTAAAGCACTAAATAATCATTTTGAAATACAATTTTTTCAGGGCTTCATTTTTAGACCTCATCAAAGACACTGCTAGCATGGGGAATCATGTGGCTCAGATTTTTTTAACTGTGGTAAATGTTAGCCAATACCTTTAAGGTGTTGGACCCACCCCAAATTTGTGACAATATGTTTATAAGGGGAATATGGAGATTTGGAAGTCAGGCAAATCAATGTTAGATTTTGATGTATTGAGGATTACTCCATTTCCCATTCACTGAATAAACATTAAATTCCCAACTGATACCTTGTAATGAACAAATGGTCCTAATGATCGTTCAAAATTTTTATCACCAATGTAGGTTCCAGGGACTTAAAGGGCAAAGCTGAGCGAAAGCTGACCAATACAATCACAATTTCAGTCACTTCGACCATCTGACCTGATGTATTTCATGAAACTTTTTCTCTTACATAAAATATATGAGCTTCTCTGCAAATCACACGTTACCATTGTGTTGTTCTTCTAGCTTTAAACTGTTATTGAGTATATCAGTAGATTGTGTTTGTTTGTGTGTGTATGGTGGGGGGGGGGGTGTTATTTTAATAAAACACTTTACAAACATAATGTTTGGTATCTCTGAATACAATTCCTGGTAAGGCACACTTCATTTATTGATATTGCACAGATTATTAAGTCTGCATTAACAGACTCTCACAAGAACAATTCCTCAATGTTTCCATTTAGATTCAAGATACATTACAATGCTGAATCCACAACTTTCATCTAAATTACATTCTACAAAACAACAAATTATTAATTAACTACTTATTGCTTCATATGTATGACCATAACAAGACGCATTTTTGAGTATGCAGCTGATTAACATGAGATCTACAACTCTTGAATACAATCATATTGTGCATATTGGAGAGGTCTACTAATCAACACCTCTTGTTTTGAAACACGACAAAAATAATTTCTCGTATTTACAATGAAGAACTGTAAAAGTAGATATTTTTGCGGGATTATTTTTTTTTTGCACCGGTAGAGTTTGGTAAAGTTTCATGTTTTTTTTTTAATTTCATGGACAGTTAAAAGTGGGGTAAACAACCATACAAGGCACAATGCTGCCTCAATAGCTAGCCATGCATACACACTATCCAAACCAAGTCCAAACACCAAACAAGAATACCGGTAGCAACAATTTTTAAAAGACCATTTACATGTTTTTCTCCCAATCATGTCACTGTCCTTTAACACTGTACTCAGAGGTATAGCCAATTGTGATATGTCCCAATTCATATTTGTAGCATATCTTTTTAATATCCTATACATATAGGAAACAAAGTCATCAACCTTCTCAAAGAACATACGTAACTTCACTGTCTTAATTCTTACTTCATATATCTGACTGGGTGTAGTCTCCCCAATTACTTTCAAATCCATTTCTTAAGTCCTTTTCATGTTCTCATTGTATTTTGGTGCTCATCCCTAGCGAAGTATAACAACAACTTGCCAGTAAGCCCAGTTTCCATGGGCAAAACTACTGAGCAAAGAGGTTTCAAAACTTCTGGTAGGGAAAGTGATTTTCCGTTTACCAGTAAATCCGGTTTGGTTCTTGACTTTTCATGTGAAAATTCATGGAATTCACCTTTTGCAAAACAGAATTCATGTTTTTGCTGTGTACATTTTCTATGACAAAATGGAATATCTATTTTTAGATCAAGTTGAAA
>JZLH01S0458880.1:12964-23271 GCA_001188425.1 Eucidaris tribuloides | reverse complement strand
CAATTAGATACAACAGATTCAGTATATCCCATACAGGACCATAAATGTTACGTTACGGACATAACATTTTTAACGTTACGGACATTACACCTCGGACCACTTTTTTAGGTCCTTATGTTTATACTTTAAAGCATTTGATAACTAATGTAAAGCTAATAGAAGTCAATTTTGGTCCTTTCTTAACTATAAACTACTATAAATTGATTCTGAAGTGCTGTTGAATGTGAAATAATGAGACTCAAAGATTGTGTATTTTACAAAAAAGATAAGAAAATTTTGCAAGAAAATGGGTTTTTTGAAGAAAAGTATGTCTAAATGTACTTCAAATGTATTCAAATACCACTCAAATTAAAGAGTTCAATGAGTTCTATTGTATGATAATAAATTAATCACTATAGCACATATATTTTTGGAATTATTACAGATTTCATGATTTTGAGCTCGGGTAATTGCCCACTTGCTAAAAGGGTAATTTTATCAAGATTACTCTCACTAAAAACACTTGTGTGCTTTGTGAGGCACTATGATTTTCCCAGCCCAGTCTTTTTCCTTTATTTATCATGTTATTTTTCAAAGGATTACTATTATCTGGATATCAAGTTAAATTCTGATTCAGAAAAAAAGTTCAGTAAAAATGTACACTCAACATCACATCACATTTATAACAATTTGAAATGGACTTGTTCATTAGATTGGATGAAATACTGACTTTGTGGGGCAATATTATTTGCCAGCTACATATTCAAGAATGAAATCCTCCATTTTGTAATGACGGTTCTTTGACTTTTGACTATAAATTTACAGATCAATGAAAAAAACATAAAGTCACACAGAAAGTAGTCAAATTAGGGGCACTGAAAATGCTTGATATTTTGCAATGTTGCAAGAATTATGTGTATATGCCTGATCTCTATTCTAAAGATATTTTGTCCACCTTTTTGTCTTCCCTCTATATAGACATCACAACACCGAGGGGTCATACTTGATGATGATGATGCTGATGATGATGGATTGTGACCTTCGACCTCTTAAACTGGGAGGGGCGGGGACAAAGATACTATAACAAAGCTACGGACAGTCTTGCTATACATTTCATAGAGGTGTTGTTTTATAGCTGATATTTTTTATACAATCGGTGTGCGTAATGGAACAGTTACTTCAAGTCGATTCGCTTCTGTTTTCAGTATCGAGTTTGTAAATGAGCGTACCAGTTAAATGGTATATCAAATATTTTGTATCTCATGAGGGTTTTTATTTTCTTTTGAATTGTGGTGCATGGTGTAAATAATGAAATAACATCATTTTATGTGTCATAAGCTTACGTCATTTATTGCTTGAACACAATTTTAAAACAAATCATGTTTTGTTTTCTATGTCAATTTCATCATCGCATTTTGCAAGAACATATTACATCAAATACATGCACACAATCGTAGAGACGTTCATACCACATACTTGGTAATGTACATTTCTTGACCTTCAGGAATTCAAGGACAGTGTTAAATTAAAGGTAATGTTGATGTTCTGTATTACAAGAACTACCAAAACCTCCATCATTTTCACAATTTGGGCTGTATGTGATATAAACTGTAGTTGGTCAGACTTAGCAAATGAAAATATTCATGTAGATCAATGTTAGAAATCATCTGATCAGAGCTGAAGGGTCACAAGTTCCTTGAAGTTTATCTAGTACTTACAACCCTTTAATACATGGCAAACATATAAGTAAACTAATAAAATGAATTACTTGCTATGTACATTACTTTCAAATCTTACACAAGTTTTGGTCAAAGTTCAGGCATTTTGAGAAAATGAGTGCACACTCTTAGCAAGACAAACCTTATTTTCACTATCTGTTTGGGGCTCATGTTTTGTTGTTGTTTTCAGAATCATTGCCATTTCTGCATTAATTTAAAAAAAAGACAGACACACTTTCAATATGTTTATTGCATTTACAAATATACTTAAGTTTTTGAGTAGAAAAATAAAAACTGATATACATATGAGCAGACTAAAATTATATTTATGAAGGAGGTTATATGTGAAAAATATTGAATCCTGTATATGAGTATTCTTACTGCCACTATGGAGAATCCTGATTTGCTACTTTGAATTAATGTGTAATGGCTAACCTCTTCTCTCCCCCCCCCTCCCCACCAACCCCATATATGAACATTGTTACAGATATACACTGTGAACCAAGGCTTCTGATATCATCTAATTACATTTTGCCTGAGAATGTGAAAGGAAATCACAAGATTTTCTGTTATGCTGCATAAGTGATCTGGAGTGTCTCAAAACTTCTTCAAAGATTATTTGAAGAGTTTTTAATCACAAAATAGATATATTCATTTGAGTGAAATTCGGTAAATGACTTTTTTTTCTATTTTTTATTTTACAAGTTCATGCCCCCAAAATGCAACTTTTCTGTAATAGGTGGTTATGAAATAGTATTGAATAAGAAAAATATGGGTGCAATTTGAGAAATCTATCTCCAAAAGAAATGTCAATTTTTCATAAAAAGCAGATATATTCACTATCAGTTTTGGTGCAAAAGTAGATAGCCATTCTCTAAACCAGGCAAGTGATTATTAATCAATTATTCATCAATTTTTTCATTCAATTATGAATGATGCGATGATGTATTAAATGTTGTCCTGCTGTTCTTTATGTCATGGAAATCTGCGCGTGGCCATAAACAAACCATGACCACTTCCATTGTTGTGTGATCAAACTTGGCACACATCAACTATCATAACTTATTATTGAGTGGCTGTCAACATTACTGCATAATGGTTAACACAAATATAGATGAAAGAAAGAAATTTGAGTTGATCTACTATCTCGCATCTACAAGCTGATATGTACTTTCTGTCTTTCAAAGCACAGCTCGTTATTCATAATGCCAATTGTTCTTGTAAGATCAAAGCATTTTTTGATGAAAGTACACAGGCTATTTTGTTCCAACTATCTAAAGTCACAGTAAGCACCTGACATGCACTCTCTAACCCATGCCGTGACCAAAGTTGGTTGAATGTTTTTGTTTTAATATGTTATCTGTAAATACATATACACTTTCAGGAGCACTTGTCACACGTAATCCTGCTTTGGTTTCAAGATGGGCTGCATTGTATTTCATGTCACTTTCACAAATGAAATCTTCAACTCGAGTACTTTAACTGCCATTTACTGCCCCCAAAGCCAGGGAAATATCGAACATTTTGTTCTGAATGAGTTGAACACATATCTTACTTTGCATGTAAACGCCGTCATCGTCACAAAAGCCTTCATAGTTTTTTTAATCATAAAAAACACTACAGATTACATTATTTTAGATTTGTTTTTAGCAATACATGGATGTTATGTACATATGATTTTAGCAAAAACAGATTTATGAATTAGCACAGATATTATGAAAGAGTTTGTGGTGAAGGTGGTTGGACCAATGTTTGGTGTAGTGATGTCGGACTTTTCGACAGTTTGAAATATTTTTCTAGACAAAATGTCATGTGAAAATAAGATGATACTATTGGCTACTATTTGTTGGACAGTGATGTTACACAATGTAAATATTTTGTTCCTATTCTTCTTTTCTATCTGTGTATGTATCAGAGAACATATAAACAAAGCTAGTTATTCATACATTATTTTTGTGGTATTGAATTTCCTCTTTTATTATTTCTAACAAGAATTATGTATAACATAAAGTTTATCGTAATTGCTTTGGGCCAAATTGTTGCCAGATTTGTAGACTTGTTCTTAGTCTGTATTGATTTTACAAACGTTCTTGCTCGTTTTTTTTTTCTTCGTCTTATTTGTTTTGCTTGTATCCTCATTGGTTTAATGGGTTTTGATACCATAACTATCAACTTTATTCATGGTCATATAAATTGTAGTGATCATTCTAAATATAAACATGTTTATTTATCTGTGAATTTCAATATATAATTAAATAAGTGAAAAAACCTGGTTGGCCGATAGAAAAGTTTAAAGAGAGATTTAAATGAAGGTCACCAGAGCTGTATTTTCATAACTTTGTTAATAGAAAGTTTACTTGTACATAGGGAATATAATAATTTGCAAAAGGCAGGAACTGTATTGTCTTTTATTATGGTCACGCTCTTTTTCTTCCTAGCATGTGCTTCTGACAGTTGGTCACAAAAGCCCCAAATCTAAATCATTCATAATATGTTGTCTATGTTTACATGGTAGCAAATACAACAAAGAACTATAGCAGATATATCACAATCAAATGCAAATAATATTTTTTTTCTCAGTGCTAGGGGTGCATAGTTGTTTCACTGCTATGTTCACAAAGTATTACATAGTGCTTTGCCTGTGTGCTGGTAAATTTGTTAATGTTTTCATTCAGTTTTAAAGCCGGCATATAGTTTTGATCAATCTGCCAACCTTGTCATCAATCTGTCAAAAAGTGTAATGCCAGAATATATCACAAAAACACCATCAAAACTTACCAGAAATTACTGATAGTGATATATAGTGATTTTTTGCATTTTTTGTTTGTTTGTTTTGTTTTAATGATTTATAAAAGAATTGAAAACCAAACTTTTTTCAGAGCTTGTCATTTTCAGGGCATTAATGGAGCATTTGGGTTTATCTATACATATAATGGGAGACAAATATTTATTTTTCTCTTTAAAAATTATATGCTGCCTTTAAGGTGTAGTAAATGTGAGTAATTACTGGTATATTCAAATATATTATTTCAGATTGTGTAAAGATATGTGGTGTACAATAAGCATTTATTACTCCTTTGATAACATTTAGCTACCATTTTTGCTTGCTATTTTCTTTTATTTTTATAATGTGAACACACTACTCTGTTTGTATTGTATGATACTTGGATGTCCAAATTTCCACTCATAAAGTATTTTAGACTCAAGTTAAGTTTCTTTAAATGCATTTAAATGACATTGATATAGTGTACAGAATTTAGTGGGTAGAAATTATTGACACCTGTGAGTGCATAATGCATACTCATTATACTGACATTCAGAAGAAACATATACATATGTATACATATGTGGGAGTGACATTTTAGGTTATCAACATTGTGTTTTTTAGTTTGTGTGTGGTTGTGTGTTTAAATGTGTGTGTGTGTGTGTGTGCGTGCGTGTGCGTGTGCGTGTGCTGCGTGTGTGCGTGCGCACGCGCGCACACACATGCCAGAAGACAATGTGGGGTCATTTGTTAAATTTGCATTAGGACGGGAAGCTGCTGTGGGGACAAATGAGTTGAAACATATACATATACCGACATATATATTGGCTAGAGAGTATACTTACGGGAAGGATTTGTCTTGAATTTTTTGGACTTCTCCAGTCCTGATTGAAATTGATGCCATAGAAAGCTACACAACAAATTTCATCATCACAGTTTATCAACTGAAGAGGTCAATATTTTCAAAGTCAATTTTTTTTAAAGTATGTTTTCACACTGTGTGGCAAGACACACAGGTTCGTAAAATAAGCTACAACATAAGCAACTGGTGGAGAAGACAAGGGCATAGGCTGGGGGGGTGCACTGGGTGCACGTGCCACACCCCCCCCCCCCCCCCCTTGCCAGAGCCATAGGAGTTCCGCCCCTGGCAAGCAGAACAAAATTTGTACCACTTTTTCTGCTTTCAATGCCTGATTTACTCAACTTTAGTTCCACCTCCCTAAGATGTGCACCTCCCCATGTCACTTTAGTTCCACCTCCCCAAGATGTGCACCTCCCCGTGCCCAAACCAGCCTACGCCCTTGGAAGAGCTTCATCTACAAGAAGGTGTTGCATGTGCAGCAGATTCAATTGCGACTGAACTTGAGACTAAATGAAGGCTGTAGAATAAGAAGTACTGAAGTCACATACTACTACTTTTTAGAAACAAAGGCTCAAAGTTTTCAAATTTGTCTACAGATCACAATTGTTTAAGTTGTACATTCAACTTGGTGAAGTTAATTCACACAATAAAAGATGAATATAGGACAAAAATAAACATTGTCACATGTGTAGATTTCCAATAATCAGTATTGTGGACTTGAGCACATCTTCCTCTACAAGCAAGGGTCTGAGAAATACAAATGCATTTCTCGAATAAATGAATGTCAAAAACACTTAATTGTATATATTTTTGAAATGTCCTTAGTAAGGCGAACAATTTCATACGCAATTTGTCGAATTTGGACGTTGTTTGAAATTTGAGCTCATTTGACCTTTGACTAGAAGTGACCCCATATCTCAACAAAGCACAAAATACATAATAAATTATATATTTCTTAATCCTTGTAACTAGTCTAGTAATTTGAGATACATTTTGAAGAAATTAGACCAAGTTATAAATTTAACCCCGGTTGACCCCTCCCCTTACCTCTACTAGTGAAGAGTCAAATTGACCAAAATTTCCTTAACAAATTTCCTGGCATGTAACGACTTCAAAGCAATCACTAACTCAATTTCGTCAAAATGTGACTTAAATAATTCTTATTCTATAGTCTTCAAATAAACTTCTTTTGTATCATACTAATGACCCAAATGGAATGTGCTGAAAAGCAAATACAATGGATGTTTTATTATATCATGAATACCAAGTCAAATAGATGTTTTAATTTTCATTTACTTTGTAACATAGAAATTCAAATTTTGTACATGTATAAAGTTAAGAATAATTTTATGTTGTTCTTCTTACTCTGTTAACCAAATCTCCAAAGTGCTTTGTTCTTTGTGGAGAGAATTTGTATTTTTATTTGTCATAATTTAAATATTATGATTTTGTAATGGCGGGGTATCAAATTCATTGTACAGACACGCCCCTTTCTCAACCACAATCAATTTTTGTGATTGATAGCTCTAAAGGAACAATCCAGTCTGAAGAAAACTGTACCACTTTGTCTGCCATAGCTGGGGGCCATACAACACTATGACAAAGGATGGTTACTCTGATCATGGACCTACCAGGTCCATGTTCTGATTTGTGCATTGCTTAGTTCAAAGACAGCTGCATATAAGAACTATTGCATCATCTTTTGCTATGCTCTCAGATGGGCCCCGGACAAGGCAAACTTAAAGCATTACAGTGTTTCTGAAACTGAATTGAAGATGATTAACTTAAGTCTATTAATCAATTTGTCTCATTTCTAAATTCATTATACACAACAAAAATTGTGAATCTGGTATGTTTTATTTTAAACTGTATTCACCCAAATTAAAAGGGATAGGTATATCACAACTCGTGATTCATTTGTGGGAAAGTGTATGTACATGTGTGGTCAAATGGTGAAATTAAAAAATATTTTATTTGAATCTGTGATAAAAGCTGTGCTGCTCCAGGGACTGATATGTATTTTATTTGATCCATGGTTATTGGGTGATTAATTCTTTTCCATTTATTTACAATTGTTTTAAAATAACAGTAACTGTGTCTTGTACATAAAACATCACCTATGCTATCCACATGTTAAAAATTATCATTGTATTATTTCTATGAAGATGTCACAATTGAAATAAGGGGTTAAAATAGTCCATGATTTTGTGAGCAGAATCCAATAGAGACAATGAATTCTGGTCCAAGTCATAGTCTGTTTAGCCAAAGGTGGGTGACCAATTATAGCGATGTCTTATTATTCTTTTGTAAATTATGCGATGCTTTAAATGCATGGGAAAGTTGACATTTTGTGAAATATTTGCGGAAGAGGAGAATGTTTTCCTGTGCATGTAACATTGCTGTACAAAGAAACAAAAAGAGCTTTGTCTGTTTCCCGAAGTGTGGCATGCAGACTCAAAGTATTAAGCAGTGTATAAATGCAAAACAGATCTATTATTGAAAAAAAGATTAATAAACAAGCCTTGTTCTGTGCCTGTGATAAATTAATATTTTTGTTTCGTTGTTTTTAATGTATTGTTTGCCTGTTGAGGTGATTCTGTGTGTGTTGTCATGGACATGGAGTTATCGATGTTCTCAACAAGTAACACCCTTCTCTCTCCTCCTCTCTCTCTCTCTCACACACACACACACACACACACACACACACACGTGTAATTGCCTTTGACCGAGGACGTACAATTTTTGAAAGTGAGTGTGTCCGTGTGTCCGTGTGTGAGTGTATGTTTGTAACGGTAAAACCCAGGAGACACAACCGTTTTGTACCTATTGAAGGAGGACGAAAATTCCAACAACTGCAGACATATACATTACAGTACACAACCTCCGAATGTGGACGTTCTCTATATACCCCCAGACCTTGCTTACTGGTTGTAATGCCGCATAAGCACCTCAATTACAAGATCTAAAAACGTGGACCGTCCCCCCTGGAAGGTAGGTCTGCGGTTGTACAGTAAAATTAATCCAAAACGTCCACGGTTGGAGGCGATTACAAACACACACACACACACACACACACACACACATATATATAAATACCATCTAACATGACCCTTTTCTTTTCATTATAGTTTACTCACCCCTCACCCCACGGACTTATCATACATGACTGTACCCCATACCCTAACCCCCCCGCAACACAGGAGATACCGGTACACACCAGAATATATAGTAATCGTGGGTAAAATGCGTGGAACCAGCTCAACCCCAATACACACCTTCAAAAAATCCTTTTCTACGTCATCTTTTAGTTGATTTCCAATCGATTACCACAAGTTAGACAGCCATGGACATCAATGGTTGACGAAAGGTAATATTCATATGCAAAACTCCTGATTAAAGTGATAGGCTAACATTGTGAAGCTTCACTTTAAAAAATTGTCAAATTTTGATATCTGAACTACATAGTAGTGTTCATATGGACAAATAAACACCCTAGAATAAAAAAGTTTGGAAAGTTACACCGCCAATGGCAAGTTATGCATGAGTAAACAATTAAAACTCGGGGCGAGTTTAAATAGCCTAGGTGTACACACAGTAAGTCTATGGTAGAAAATGAGCAGGTGAATCCGATCAACTTACGATTTTCACTTTTTTAAAGCACTAAATAATCATTTTGAAATACAATTTTTTCAGGGCGTCATTTTTAGACCTTATCAAAGACAATGGTAGCATTTTTTAACTGTGGTAAATGTTAGCCAATACCTTTAAGGTCCATGATTGAGGACACTTACAAACACACATACACAAGTATGAAGTCACACACATGCTATACAGTCACAAACATTCATCCATACACACAGACACAAACATATACACATTCCAGAATACATACATGTACACAATACAGTAAAGCAATATTCCTTTTACTGTTTATTCATTATGTCATCTTCACATAATATTTTTGACTGGAGTCACTGGACCTCAATTATACCCTCACGTCATCAATATGTAGCAGCATAGGTATGTGTTTGAAATCATAACCATCCACATTTGAACATAAAACAAGCTTAATGCGCTAACATAATGTAGTCATACTCCACATAAAGTATTCTCAATGTAGAAACAGCACAGAATGTAATGCCCTGTAACATGCAAACAAGACTTAAAGATATTCTACACATAGGAAGATTTCACCAAACTCATGATAGCAGTCATTTATATATATGGCAAGACTAAAATAATTTTTCATCTAGCTGATAATCATCCTCTGGGCAAAGATTTTACCTTCAGCAGATTTTTTAAGATAATGTAAATCTGTATACCACCCAAGATAATTTGTGGTCCGGCTAATGAGAATACATTTTAAAATTTTCAAAGAGAAACATCAGTGATAGATACGATTGGCATTTTCAAATTGGGGAAATGATAGGAATGGAGTAAATTGGTTAGTTTGATTAAATTTGTTTTGATTCGGATTTAGATCATGATTTAAATCTGTTCTTTTATAAACAGATCAAAAAATTACCAACCCCCGTTACACAGGTTCTGCCCTTTTGGTGGTCCATGGTCCATGTGATAACAGTGTACACCTTAAAATACGCATATGCCAGCATTGCAACAAGTTACTCTATTTGTACATACAGTAGCATAACAGCAGGATAATGGATCTGTCCATTAAAAATGCTTGAAACATACAGAAACAATATGCTAGTTTTAGCAACAGCTTTTCTTTTTTTTACCGACACCTCCCCCCGCCCCCACCAATCAGAACAAATTAAATCCCACAATGAAATCAATTTGATGCTAACCTATCCTGAGAGTATTTAAACAGAATTTCAGATATCAACTTTGACACAAATTCCACATTTTCAATTCCAAACCTATTAATAAATTTGAAATAAACATACATGCTTTAAATAAATTTTATATGATTAAGACACATCTTCATCAAATCAGATTTCACATTGCAGCACTGATTATTCAT